>JARHVA010007038.1:537500-771404 GCA_037957365.1 Torreya grandis
AAGGAAAAAAGGTTATGAAAGGTTCCAAATAAAAATCCTATGATGCAAGGCACTGTGTAAGGGAACCTGATGAATGACTATGATAAGTGTTATACAAGGAGAGATGTATAAGGAACTCATTAAATAACTATGGAAAATGTTGCACAAGGTAATTTTCCCAATGGATATAGTAAAATCCAAAAGGAAAACCCAAGAAAAATGACTAAGGTAAGACATAAAATTAGTTGAGAAGGAAAATTACTAAGGTAAAAGACACCAAAACTCATTAATCAATCAAGGCATGATCTGAGGTAAAACATAGAGACGACTTTATTAATATGAAACACAACAAGGTCAAATATACATGCCTACATTATTACTACCAAATTCAAGTCAAAAAATAAACTTAGGCTTTCTTAGAGCAAATAACATGATTCTAAACTAATAAACTCATTGGTTTAGTCAATTTATCAACTGATCACACGGTGAGTTTACCTAAGCCAATGATTCTAAAGGAATGACTCACTATTATGGGCCAAGGGGTCTAGTGTTAAGTAGATTACACACTTAGAAATGACTTAAAGACTCACTCCTATATTTAGGCTATAAGGTCGACTATGAATTCCATTAAGGTACAAGATTATTGAACCAATCTAAGGTTACAACCTTGTTAAGATTATTGTAAGAGAACTAGGATTTAAAAAACTCTTCCATATAATTAATTGATCTTATTTTTGGTAAGGTTTATTATAGGAAACATAAATTTTCTATAAAATCCCAAGGGGAACCATCATAAAACATCCTTTCTATCCACAAAAACATCATAAAGATTCAATGAGATAACTCTATTTTTATTCCATATAACCAACCATAGCTCATAAATATGTCTACTCTTTCTTACACAAGATCAATCCAAATAAATTAACCATAAAAATTATAAGGAGAGACATAGGCATAATCAAGACACATTCTTAACAAAGATATAATTAAATAACTCACTATCTATTATTTGACAAGCCATAAGACCACATGTCTTTCTTTTTTTACATAATGACTCCTTCTTAAGGGTCTAAATACAATACTCCTAACAAGTTCAAGACTCCTTTTATAAAAAGGGTTCAACATGAGACAACATAGTGTTTATTCATGACTGGCATAAATATACTAGGAAACATCAATGTTTAGTTCATTTTAACAAACTATATTTTTATTCCCAATAACAATCTCCTAGATTTTTATATAAGTTCTACTCATTCTTATATAAGTTTTAATTCCATTAACTATTCTCAATCATATATAAATAGTTGCATAATTCTTAAAATACCAACCAATCATGATAAAGATTTAAGAAAGGAAATAAATTTGTTTATTCTTTTGAAGTGCCTCAAAGGCTAAAGACTTTGATACATACAAGACTCTTCCCAAGATCCTATAAATCAAGCATTCATAGGATATTCAACTGAATATATAATAATAATAATAATAATAATAATAATAATAATAATAATAATAATAATAATAATAATAATAATAATAATAATAATAATAATAATAATAATAAAGCCCTTAACTTGGCCAAGCTCAAGCATGAATATACAATGTTCATAAGGATTTAATTTAAGATGATGAGTCTATCATAGGGAGATCTAGAATCATATATAAACAAGAAGACTATTTATCAATTCTCTAAAGTAATAACCTAAACATTCACTTGGTAAACTTCATAATGATAGTGGATCTCAACTTGACCCACAATCAATTATTAACATATAAATACAATAGGTTCAACTGAGAATAAATAATTTTTGTCTTATATCCAATTATAGAAAGAAAAAAATAATAATAATCAATAGATGAAGATGAACTCCTCTTTACTCTAGGTGTAACTTTGGCCAATAGAAGGTGGGATCACCTCCCAAAATTTTACCTTTATCGAGAGACTACTCTAGCCATCCCTGAGTAGGAATCCTAGCTCCAAGTATATTTACACCATGATGTAAGGTAAATAAATGCAAAAAATAGTAAATATTTTTTGGGTTCAAGGAGATAGCTACTAACAAGGTGGAAATTGAAACATCTCTTAATCAAGAGGTTACCAACCTCAGATCTATTTTTAGCAAGCAAAATACACAAAAGAGAAAACACAAGGATCACAAGGATAGGACCCATCAGGCATACAAACACTAAGATATATTATTTAAGTAGTCATGAGATGACTTAGGCAAGCTACCATCATGTCCAACATGAGATACCTACCCCTTCCTTCGATATGAAGAATGTGACCTTTCAAAGGATCAAAAGACTTGCATGACAATTCTTACTATTAGAGTAAGAAAAAATAATAGTAGTTAGAAATATTATGGAGGAATAATTCAAATCATAAACTCCCACACAAAGGTATTAAACTATAAGGCAACTCAAGCACATCTATAGAGGAAAAACCAAATAGAGGAAGTAAGCTAAGCAACCTTACTCCTCTTGACACAGTAATCAATCAAGAATCACACAAAATTCCTTTAATGAATCGACATAATAGTCAAGTCATAAGCTACCTAAAAAATGATCTAAGCCATACTTAGATCTTATCTAGAACTTTTCTGCCAACCAAGGATCTCCCTCTCTTGACTCTCTTCTTATTTTCCCTTCCTCTTTTAGGTTAGGCTAAAAGTTCTTAAATTTGAATTCCAAAGAATATAATCCTTTTATAAGAGATATACCTTCCTCAAATAGGCATTCTATCCTTCATGTAACCTAATCAGAACATGACATGTGTTTTTTATTTCCTTAGATCAACCATCTACTCTACTTACTATCCCATGCCTTCATAAATAGATGTTCTCTTTGCCAGTCCATAATGGCACATGGAAAATCTAGTAGAGTCCAATGTTACTTCTAATACAATCCAACTTATCACACATGGCTCAAGGTAAAGGTAATTAATGGATAAGTCTACAATTAAGATATAAGGTATTCTAGACATTGGTATACTTTGTCCTCATGAATTGAAGATGACCAACTAAAGGTGGTTTGACCAACCTAATAGTGATTAACATCCATTAAGAAACATCAAGACTAAAGAAATGGTTTAATGGAATTCAAGGCATTCAATTCGTATTCAGAGTGATTCAATATAAGATTTGGGTTAAAGGTGTGATCACAGATGATGTAACAATGCCTAGTGTATTCCTTTTTCCTTCATTAGCAATGACCTATTCCTGCACACTTATTTCACCCATGAAATTGACTTTCCTAATAACTAAAGATTGAAATTATAACATGTTAGATAATTTTATTAAACTAATGTAATTATATTACCAAGAGATTCACAAGGTCATGGAGTAATATTCTTATAACACCTTAATGCATATGTAATTTCAATTACAACCTAATATAATAATTTAATCATTATTAAACCAACATTTACCATGTGCATATCCTCTTATATTTTTAGTAAACATCACTAAGGGAGTATAACCATTGGTTTATCATAGTCAAATTATTCTCTCATGAGGGTCTTTACATTCTCTCCCTTTAAAAATGGCATCATCCTAGATGCTGGGATACTTTGTTCATCCAACAAGGTTTCTAAATCTGTTGGACTACTAGAACATCATATTGAGTTGCATGTGTTCTAACCCAAGTAGGCACCCAAGGTGAGCATTTAATTAATCACTAATGGACATTTTCAAATGTGGAGGCTAAATGCTACCTAAAACTAATCACACTATTCCTTTGTATTTCCAACATTCCTTGAGTTTCTTCATTTATTAATTATAAATATTTTTAAGCACATGTGAGAGTTTTACCCCCATAAATCATATCATCTAAGTCATATTTTTAATATTAAAAGTTTAATAAACCTTGGATTATAAATATTTCAATACCACTTCTCTTATTGGCTTTTAGAATGGTGTGACATAATCACTTAAATATTTTCAACATAAGTCATGAGTTCCATTTATGCAAAGCTCCTTCTTCACATAATTTTCTTGGAAATGTTCATGGGAGAGTTGAAAAACCTACTATTATGTCCAACATGAGATGAATGCAACCACTTCCATCATGACATCTAGGTAAGGGTAAAGCAACCTTTCACCATGCCCAACACAAAAGGACTTTGCCATGTTATTATCAAGACAATCATGGGAGGATCAAACAACCTTACACCATGTCCAACATAAGAGGGTTTTAATTTTCTACCACCATGAAATTTATGGAAGGATAAAATAACCTTTCACTATGCCTAACATAGGAGGATTTTTATATGCTACCAACATGAAGATGTTGGTCACAGATCACCATCACTTAGTGTCACAACAACATATAATAATATGTACATAAGAGTAGATACACTTCATGTAAATAGTGAGGAATAACCTTTCCTTTCTCCACTATTTTATTGTAAGACTATTATAGACATTTTGGCATAATGATAATTTCCTATGACTAACTCACTGTAGACACCTAAATCTGGCTGCCGATAACCTCCAATTAAGCTTTTGACCAATTTCTACCAAAGTGCACAATTTGGCCTAAAAACACTAAATCACATTAAAAGATTTGAACCTAACATAATAAAGTGCTGATTTTGGCTAAAGTATCATTAAATAGGGCAATGCAATTTATGGACCAACTAACTTTGATTAGATTATTTTGAGTCAAAATCACAATTTTGCACCTAGGTGCTCTAGATTGCTCTTTTTTATCAAATTTCTTGTATGAGATATGTGTATTTGTTATTTTGTGTTGGCAACATCATAAATAGGAATATGGTACCAATGCATCTGAAATTGACTTCCAATTCCAATCCAATCAAAATTTAGACTAATAATAAGGCATTTTGATCAATTTGAGTAATTTGTGCACAAAGTGATTAATCATAATTAAGAGCTAATTAAATAAAATTAGATCCTAATTAAGAATTCCATGGAAACTTGTTAAATACTTATTTTTGGAAATGAATATTGAATATATGCATCATCAGATGACCTCATTTCTTGGGAAGACATCCTTAGGCCATAAATGCCACAAATATCAAGATTCATGCCTCCCATGCCTCATCAATGTCCTCCATGACTCTTAATTGTTCATCTATCCCAAATATTGATGAGCCTATTTATTAGTTTTAATTACAAAATTGGATTAATCCTTAGCCACACATCTCAATCTTGAGATGGATGGTTTAGGTTGATTCTAATCAATCTCAAAAATCTATAAATAGAGAGGCCATGAACATTATTTCTAAGCTATTTTGGTGCAAAGTTATTATGCTCAAATATCTTCAAAAAGTCTTGATAATTCAAATTTATAACACACAAATGATTCCAAAAGCTATTTTAATTAGTGTTACCATGCTAAATTGATTCCAAGCCAAGCCGAAGCCACAAGGTGCTAAGGAGAAGAGGAGATAGCCAAGCCTCCTTTTATGAAGACTTCATGAGCACAAGCCAAGTAAGCCACTACTACAAAAGAATTTGGAACATCCAAATAAGGTGAAGGATTCTTGTTTTTTCCTTACTTTTTAGTTGTGTTTGTCATTTTTTTAATTATTAAGCTCACCCTAGTAACTAGACCTAGAGATGTATCCTAGTTAGTGTGTTTTTATCAATTTGTTTTCATTTTGGGACTAACATAATACTAATCACCTCTCTTGAGTCAAATTCCTAGTTCAAAAATGGCATGCTCAATGGGACCAAACACATCCCACACATGAAGAAGATCATTTTGCAACTTTAAAATCTTCATTTGGATCATTAAAAATTTTACAATTTGATTTTCTAACTTTGTTTTGCCATTTTTCTTTATCAAAGGTTTGCATAGTAAATGTCACTAGTTGAGTAAACCACCAATGGTCATTTTCAACCATCATTGGTTATGATAGTAAAACCATCGTTAGTCTACATAACCATCACTGGTTAGTAAAACCATCATCAGTCTACATAAACATCACTGATTAGTGTAATCATCACTGATTAGTATAATCATCATTAGTTAGTATAACCATCGATGATCACTGTGTTTTTTTACACAAACCTGAGAGCTCATTTTTATAAGTTGGTTGTTTCATCTTCAAAAGTGATTCTAGGCTAAACATCTTGCTAACATTTTTTTATAGGTTTTACTTGAAAAATCATCAAAGCATACTTAAATAGATCCTTTTAAACTTATTTTAAGGTGCTTTAAAATGAATAAAACTTTTCATTTTGGTACTTAAAGGAAAATCATTTAGGGTGCTATTAATTAAATATTTTAGTTAGCTTTCAAAGTTAAAAATTAAGACCAAGGGGTCAAAAGAATACCACCTAATTTTTTAAATTGGTGCTTAAAATTGAACTCACCTTGTCTAATTTTTTGTATTCAATAGTTTTTAAGTTATTTTTTATAGGAAAAGAGAAGGATGTCACGTGTATGATCTTCCATTTGTCCCCTTTAGGGAACCCTTGGAATAAAAAATGCCATCCTTATTGCAAAATGCCTAGTCCAAGGCTTATAAAGGATATTGTCCAAAGGACTCCCCAAAAACTCATCAAAGTTTGGGTGACCTTGAAAATGACCCTAAAGTCTTTCTATTAGTCTTTTATTTCATGCAAACTTGGCTTGTGAGGGGGACATCATTACCTCCCTTGAGTTATTTAGGGAAGCTTTGACTTAGGGTTTCATCTCCTAACATTGACTTCACTTAACCCTTCTGAGTTGCACATAGGACGTATCTACATTTGGACATCACACTACACTAAGTGAATAATAGGATTTAGTGGTTGTAAAAAGGACTAGACCTTTTTATAACTACCTAATGTTGTAGTCACCTAATTTCCATACTTGTATTTTATATCATTTGATGTGAAAGTCATTGTGCAATTGATTCCCAAAGAAATGTTCAAAATCTTTCTAGTTTAGACAACCCCACATTTCCATACCCTTGCTAGGATTTGGATGATTATACTTAGTGTATTTTGGTCATTTTTGCTTGGTATGTTTTGAGACTAAAACTTGTTTTTTTTGTTCATAAGCCATGTCAAAACAATGTATTTGAGTTAAGGAGGGTAGTGTTATGCTATCCAAATCATGTCAAACCATATTTTCCTTTGAGTCTTTTTCAAACATAACATTGACCACATCATTCGAGCATGCTTACACTATTAAGCTACTCAATTTGTTTTAAGACTTGTTTCACCTTGTATCATAAATAATTGTTCCAAAAACCATGTCATGTATACCATTTGAACCTTTGTATTATGTTGTCATGCTATCCAATCTTGTCTAGATTATTTGGTCAAATCCTAGTTTTCAACGCTGAGTTTTCAATTAGCCTTGTCAAGTTTGGATTCAAACATTGATTGATTTATATTTAGGTCTTAATTCATGGGGTTGATACATAGATATTTATATTTTGGGTTGCATAACTTTTATTAATCAATTACTCAAATTTGAAAACTATTGTTGGTTTATTTATTTAGTACCTATCCTTATAATTGTTTATGCCTTTATTTGGGAAAACATAGTCTTTCTTCAAAGAGCCTTTTATCTTATGCCTTATGCCAACTGATCATGTTTATGTTTGATTCTGTGTGCCGGGTATATGTCAAAGTTGTTTCCAAAGTTGTTAGATTAAATCAAATCACATTAGCCTTTGTTTCAAGTCTAGATTTTGACACCATTTGACCAAAAGTCCTAGCATATGCTTGTTTGTTTGAGCCTAGATTTTGACTCTGCATTTGGACAAAAGACCTAGTAACTCAACTTTTACCTTTCCTAGTTTATACCTTGTTTGGAACACTTTGACCTAGACCTTTGACATGCCAATTTTTATTTAGATGCTTGACCTTTTATGCAGATGACATTTGACATTGGACATTTGATGTTAGACTATTTTATGCCAAGTCTTAACACAAACTATTTTAGAGATACAACTCCACTTTTAGATTATATTGGAGATACAACTCCACCCCTTCAATCAAGTTAGACCAAATTTAAACCATTTATCCTTTGGATAGTTTTTTAGAGTTTGTATAACTCTAATCCTGTTTATTTTAGAGCTTTCATTATTTATGTAGATATGTATAGCTAAAATTATGGTGGAGTCACATACAATCCAACTTATGATATAATGGCTACACAAAATCTCACTAGGAACCCCTATAGAGAAAGATTTTTTAAGGAGTTTTATTATTCTCCCTACAATACTCCATATGGGGAACATAGTCAAAATCCACAAAATCCAAATTGATACCTTGATTGGCATGAAGAGGCTTGTGAGGAGGACCTTGAATACCCAACTATAAATAATGTTGTTTGGGATACAGATCCATAACCTCTTTTTAATAATAAGTACATGGAATATAGTCAAGAACTAGCTTATGAGCCAACTCATGACTGGGATGATATGGTTTATGAAGAAGACTTGGATGATTTGGCTCATACAAGTAATCAAGTTCCATGACATCTTTTTTTATCCAATCATTGACTACCCCTAACCTTCCTTTAGATTATATAAGCTATCAAGCTCTACAATATCTAAAAAATACCATTATCATTCTTAAACCTAGTCCTTTGGCTTGTGCAAGCAACTAGGCTCCATAACACCCTTTCATAATTATAGGACCTATTCCTTTGACTTGTGTAATAAATCATGCTCCTTAATGCCCTACAATTATCCAACTGTAGGACATTCCTCCTCCATTACCAAACCTTAACTGATCAAATCATTTGAAGACCAATTTGTGTTTAAAACTAGTATCTTATAACTCATTATAAACCAAGGCCAAGAGAATAAACCAATCTAAGATGTTTCTATTGAATCAACCATTTATGATAATTCAACCTATGATGAATTACCTATTGATCCTATACCAGTTGTCAAGGAGTCTCACTCTGATGAGCTAGTCTTTGCTAGGTTATTTCTTAATGGTTATAACCACCTTTGGGAAAATCATTACCTTGACCATGTGCCTATTTTTCAAGATCCTCATATTGACAAGATAGTCTTTAAGGATTTGTCTCTTAACCTTTTCCCCATCCTAGAGGAGTCCCACTTTGACAAACTTGTTTTTATGGAGCCCATTATTACATCATAGGCCATTACTTATCCAAAACCAAATATTCAACAAGACATCATTGTAATAAAGCTCCCATCAAATGAAGAATTAGATTTAGAGTTAGATTCTATTTTGAATCAACATCAGTTACGACATTGGATTCATAGTCCCTTGAGTTAGAATAAGATCCATAAGAAGAATATGTTCATGGCTATTACAACATTGGTTAAGAATGCCTTGCAGATCAATTTGAATACATTTGTGATCATTATATGGTTTTTGAGGATAAGTAATTTAAATTTAACATAAATTATCTTAGTATCTTCTATGAGGATTATGCAGTCTCTCCCTATTTCATTACCATTCCACATGTCATTACCATCAACCAAGATAGCCATATTATTGACATTCTATCTCCCATAAGTGTCAATTGGGATTCATAGAATCACACTTTGTTAAACTAAATCCATGGTAACATAGTAGTTGAAGAAGAGTAAGGAGGCTAAGACCACATTCATGTAGCAAAAGAACACTCTCCAAGTGAAACCTTGTTAGAGGTGCTCAGATACAATCAAAGTTTCAACTCAGCATCTTCTAGTGAAATTTTTTTGGAAGCATTAGAAGAAAATCAAAGTAAAAAGCCAATGTTCATTAGTGAAACCTTCTCATGGGTGCTATAGAATAATCAAGATAACTTCATTGGTGAAAACCTTATTGAGGCACCAATAGCTGAGCAAAAGAGTTATTCACTGCTTGATGAAGACAAAATCAAAGATCAAATCAAAAAAGATTCTTATCTATAACCTAATCAAATGGTAGCTACTCTCAGGCCCAAATAATAGAAAAATTTGATGGTCCTATCAAGAGAATAAGTATTCAACCCCACCACAAACAAAATTATGTCAAATCTAGCATCAACAACATTACGTGTGACTAAAAGTCCCAATCTTCACTTGTTTCCTCACCATTATACATGCCATTATCATCTACCATTCCATTTCAAAATTAAACCTACCATCCATTATATGTCCTTATTTACAATCCATGGCTATATTTTCCTTTGTAGAGGCTACAAAGATACCTTGTAGCGATGTTTGAAGGAATCAGAATCAATAACCAATAAAGATCATAAAAACATTCTTAGCATCTAAATCTATTGGTAGTTATTGATGGAGTAGCTATTTAGATGAGGTCTAGGCTAACTATTTGTTGGTTGAATATTTTGTCGATTAGCGTACTGATAAACAAAATAGGTCTGATCAGCCAAAGTAGGAAGACTGGTCATCCAAATGTGCAATTTTTACCACATCAAAGGGATATTGATCTCTCCTCTCATCAAGGGGAGGTTCCATATATATATATATATATATATATATATATAAACAGAAAATAATACTCAAGGGTAGGACAAATCATCCATCTCTCTTTCTTTAGAGATGATGCGTGTGGATCAAAGGAAAAACTCAAGGGAAATGACAGACAATACTCCTCTTCTTTTAGAAGTACTATTTAGCAAACCACAAGAATACTGCTGGTAGTAACAATAAAATGTAACAAAGGATGTAATAACCAGAAAATTGAGATGCAACACAAAGTCTCCACTTGAATTGCTCAAGAGTAAGATTCGAAGGACAATGAGGGCACAAAGTCATCCCAAAGTCCTTTACATAGAAATGAAAGAAAACACACTAAAGGCAATTATGGGGGCACAAAGTCTCCACACTTGACTCTTCAAGACACCTTCCTGACTGTTGTCACTAATTCTACTTGTTGAATTAAAGGAACAAAAAATATATTAAAGAAAAAGACATAAGAATAGTTTCCTCAACAACAAAGATATTACAACACAAAGTCTGAAAAGTCACTTGCTTTCTTATTCCAGTAACAAAATATGATCAAAAATCTGAGCTCAAAGTCTCAATAATGCCTTCCAATTTGGGCAGAGTTTCATTCTAATTGTCAAAAAAGAGATCCATTTACAATGAAAGAGAGTCCCTTATATAGTCTCTTCAAGGAGGACTCAGGAACAATAATACATCATGTTGTGTTGAAAACTATTAGGAAGACAGGCTAGAACTTAGGGGTGTTTTACCCATTTGATTTCTCAATGCAGATAAACAAGTCACACAATTGAAAGATTTGTAATTTTCAATGTCCACCTGGCGATCTGATCCTTTTTTATCATTCCTCCTTTTTTGGTTAAGTGAATCAGTTCCTTGATTCAATTTGATGCTTTATTCTTTAATCACTTCTTGTTGGTCTCAGCCTTAAAGTCTTTAAACACATTCAAGACCGTATATTTGAATCTATTAAGATAAACAACTATTTTACAAGCTTTAAAATTAACATTTACGCACTCGTTGATGCGCTCTCAATGGCTAATTCACTGTCTTAAATTTGATGTTTTCGAGCATGTCACCCCTTAGTCCTTCTTTGGATTTTCTATTTGGCACTTTTCTAAAAAGAATCTACCCTTTTGGGCCTTAAGAAATGATCTACCTTGGGTTGGAAAGAGGCCCCCCTGCAAGGGTATCTACCCTTCGGGCAGTCTTCGAATGGTAGGTCGTTAGATTCTTCTTTTGGATTGCTTGTTTCTAGCGGGTAGCTAAGTTCTTCTTTTGGGATTCAAGAAAATGTCCTTCACTTTGGTAGCCAAGAGTCCCCCGTAAGGGCACCTACCCTTTGGGGTCCTTCGGTGGCCTTCACCTTGGTAGTTCCCATAGACAAATCCTGTGGCATTTTCCCATGGACAAATCCTTGGGCTTTCTCCTGTGGACGTTTCCTCACGTGATTTCTTGTGGACATTTTCCCCAGGGAAAATTCCCATAGAAAAAAAGTTTGGGGAAAATTACCATGGACAAAAAGTCTGGGGAAAATTCCTGTGAACAAAAAGTCCACAGAAATGTTGACTCATTCTTTGAAAATTCCTTCGGGGTCTTTTGGCCCACAGCTTCTCTATATTCCTTCAGACTTTTGTCCAAAGGAATTCCTTCAGACAAAAAGTTCAAAGGAATTGCTTCTTTGCCTTGATCTTTCTCAACTATCTTAAACAAAAATTCAAATGAATTTACTTAACTATTTCCTTGAAAATAACCCTTTTGAAGGTGTTTTTGTCGATTAAGTGTCCTCCGCAAGGGCACTTGTCTTTCGAGAAGCTCTTTGAAATTTTGCATTTTAAACTACTCCTTTGAACCATGGCTTTGAACCATTCCATTGAACCAAGACGTTGAACCAATCGGTTGAACCAAAAATGGTTCAAGCCGATGGTTCAATTGAATGAACCGAGCCAATGAACTAAGCATTGAACCAAACATTGAACTTGCCGTTGAACCAACTGTTGAACCAATTGACTTTGAATCGAAGGATGAACCAAAACACTGAATCAAATTTTGGTTCAATAGTTCAAACAAAGCTTTGAACTGACTGATGAACCATTTGATTGAACCCACCATTGAACCTTGAACCCATTGAACCTTTGAACCAAAGTGGTTCAATGGTTCAATGGTTCAAGCTGCCTTGATTTAGCTAAGTGTTTTGAAGCTGATGAACCAATTGAAGTGATTGAAACTTGAACCTTGATGAAGCACTTAACTCTTGCCAAAGATGTTAAACCTATTGAACCTTGAACCCGTTGAGCCTTTGAACCAAAGTGGTTCAATGATTTAACAATTCAATGGTTCAAGCATCTTTTTGTGCTTAGATGTTTGCCGATGGAGATTTTTGATTGAACCAAGGTGCTAAACCAATCCCAAAAAATGACTAAGTGTTGAAAAATGATTCTTTTGATTGAAACCACTTGTAAATGTCTTTGAATCTATAGAAATGAACCTGCCTGCAGAGTCCATAGATTTTTGAAAAGCTTGAAAACTGAAGAATTTGAATGCCTAAGACAAATTTCAAAAAGGGAAGAGACAATTTTGGTCTGTAAGACCAAAATAGTTCAAATGTTGTCCCAAAAATGAGTGATATTTTTGGGGAACAACAGCTAGCTCCAGTTGGGGAATTTCTGTCAATTGCAAAAAAAATTGAAAGGAGTAGAATCTAGAATCTCCAATGTATTCATGTGTACCATTGGGTTATGGAGTCATGCTGCCAAAAAATGAAAGGCATCAAAAATGGAAACAATTAAAACAAAATAGAATTGAAAACTATATAAATATACATATATACAGATGTAAAGATCTGACACTTCAAGAGTTGTAATGTTGCAGATGCTGCCCATTGTGGGGCAGAGAAAAGAGTGTGCCATCTTGATATTTCAATAAAAAGATATTTTCACCAATGTGTTAATGAATTATAAATGGGACTTTTTAAAGGGAGTCAAACTTTCCATGCATCCCCTTTGGTTCTCTCCTTTTGTCCCACAACAGGACTTGATCTCCAATCTAGAAATCACAATTTTTGGCCTTCTGGTCAAAGAGTTTTTTTACCAAAATTTGATGAGCAATAATTCTATCCATTACCATGGTTCTTTATTCCTCTAGCTCAGCCAGGCACATGATTCTTTTATTAAGAGAACTTTCATATGTCTGATCTTCAATTGCCTTTGCGAATTTCAAGGCTGGCAATTCTAAGGTGATTGGTA
Source organism: Torreya grandis (assembly GCA_037957365.1). Taxonomy (NCBI): domain Eukaryota; kingdom Viridiplantae; phylum Streptophyta; class Pinopsida; order Cupressales; family Taxaceae; genus Torreya; species Torreya grandis. The sequence continues at coordinate 551,100 of JARHVA010007038.1, forward strand.
TTTCAGCATTGATACCATAAAGAAGTTGAAAAGGAGACATACCAATTGCCCTCTTTGGTGTGATCTTGTCTACCCATAGAGCATCAATCAATGCTTTATGCCATGTTCTCTGATTGTCATCTACTAGCTTCTTGATAATAGTTACCAGATTCTTATTACTGGATTCAGCTTGTCCATTCCCTTGTGGAAAATAATCAGAGGAGTGAGAGAGTGTAATTCCAAAATGAAAACAAAATTGTGTAATCTCTTGAGAGGTGAAACACATTGCATTATCAGTAACAATTTTGATTAGAACTCCAAACCTAGAAATGATATTCTCTTTGAAGAAGTTGCATACAACTTCTGAAGTAACATGCTTAGTTGGGATTGCTTCTACCTACTAGGTGAAATAATCAGTTGCTGTAAAGACATAATCATGTCCAGCACTTGAAGATGGGTTTATTATCCCAATAAAATCAAGTCCCCATTATTGGAAAGGTTCTTCTATGATCATTGGCTTGAGAGGCATAACAGCTAACATCGGTCTTCCAACAAATTGCTGGCAGAGTTCACATTTTTTCACCCACTTATGTGCATCTTGGAAAAGAGTTAGCCAGTAATACCTAGCTCATAGAATTTTGTGAGTAGTCACAGGAGCAAAAAAATGTCCTCCACAGGCCAGATTGTGGAAAGATTTCAAAAGTTGGGTTTACTGCTCTTTATCTACACAGTGAAGGAATACTCCATCTATGCTTCTCTTGTATAGGCCATTATCCCAAAGGACAAAATTGGCAACTTTCAACTTGATAGTCCTCCTTTCTTTGTAAGACAAATGAGAAAGACATTCACCATAAGTAAGGAAATGAGTGATATCTGAATACCACTCATTGGTAGTGGAGACAAAAAGGACTGTTGGTGTCTTTTCCACTTTAGTTTCTTCATGCTGTGTGTCTTCTGGCTTATTGTCAGCAATTAATTAGCATAAGCCTTTACCCCTAACTAGCTTTGTCAGCTTGATGTCTAGATCAAACTCTTGGATCTTTGCAATCCAATTACCTCTTTTCATGTCAAACTCCTACTGAGTTAATATAGACTTGACTATAGTGTCAGGCACTAGGGTAGTAGTATGTGAATTCAGAATATAGAAGCAAAAATGTTTGACTGCTTTCACCAAGGCATAAGCATGCTTCTCTATATTTGAATATTTCAGCTCATGAGTTTTGAGAGGGTAACTCATGAAAGAGATAGGAGATTCCATACCTTCCTTATCCTGTTGAACAAGAATCACTGAAAGAGTGTGTTCAGACACATAGCTGTATATGATGAAATCTTTGTTGTAATCTGGACAAACCAAGGTAGGGGTGTGAGCAATGGCAGTTTTGATATCCTAAAATGTTGATTTACCTTCTTTAGTCTAGATGAAGATAGTCTTCTCTTTCATCATGTTCACAATATGTCTAGTCTTCTTAGCACATTTAGGGATGAATCTCTGTAAGAATTTCACCTTTTCGAAGAAAGAATGAATAACATTCTTACTTGTAGGTAGATCAAGCTCTTGAATAGACTTGACTCTATCTGAGTCAATCTTTATGCCTTCTTTGGACACAACGTGTCCAAGAAGTTTTCACTCTATTACTCAAAAAATAGACTTTTTAAGATTTAAGGAAATACCATTCTATTGGCAGCACTCTAACACTTGTTGTAAATGGTGTACATGATCAGATTGACGCTTTGAAAAGATAGTCAAATCATCAAGGTATACCACAATGAATTTACCAATTTCATCTTTGAAAGCTAAATCCATAGCTCTCTAAAAGATAACACCAACATTTATTAAACCAAAAGGCATTCTCCTATATGCAAATGTACCCCAAGGCATGGTGAATGCAGTCTTGTGTTGGTCTACCTCACCAACTTCAACTTGATTAAAACCTGAGAAGCCATCTACCATTGATAACATCTCTACACCTATCATTGTTTGAAGCACTTGATCCATAATGGGCAAAGGATAATTATCTTTCAAAGATGCTTGATTCAGATTTCTGAAATCTACACAAATGCAAATTTCACCATTCTTCTTCCTTACAGGCACTATGTTCATAATCCATCTAGAATGATGAATTGGAAAGATGATTCTAGCATTTAACATCTTTTATATCTCAGATAGAACAGTACCTGATATTTTTAGATTATATTGTCTAGATTTTTGCTTGTAGGGCATTGAGTCAGCCTTGAGAGGAATGTTATGGTAGATTTCCTCTGGTTTGAGAGACTTCAAGTCTTCATAAGAATATGCAAAGACATCCATGTATTGACAGAGTAAAGAGGTGAACTTAAATCTTTCTTTAGGGGTGCAACACTTACCAATATTGATCATCTTGGGATTTTCTTCAGTAGACAAATTCACTTGATTAAATTCTTGAGAGAAACTCGAGTCTATTTCTTATTGTTTGATGAATCTATCATGTTTGTCAAACAACTTTTCAAGAGAAATCAGGCTTTTAGGAATTTTATTTCCTTTCAGCTGCAAGAATTCTTCATTTATATCTGAGCTAGATTCAAACATAGATTCATTCTTTTGAGGTTCACTGTCTTCAAAACATAGCTATTCAAAATTATCTTTTCATTCCAAGAAGGCAATGATTTGATGATCATCATTGAATACTTGCAAATGATCAACATTGTCAGGAACACTTGGTCTATAGACCAGCTTAATGGTATACCTATCTTCTTTGAAATTTGAATGAGGAACTAAGAGAGTTCCTAAAACAATAAGTGCATTAGCTCTGTCATTAGACTCTCTAGATGTGGCAGAATTGTTGAAAGCATCAAAACTTCAATTTGATCCTAAACCAAGTTACGATAGTGGCGTAATATTTCATTCTTAGTTTGGTATAAATTCTTCACTTGACAAACTACTAATTTAGCATCCCCTTTGGCATGAAGAAACTTGATGCCTTTTTCTTGAGCAACCTTCATGCCCAACAACAGAGATTTATATTCAGTTGTATTATTAGTGTTGCTGAACTGTAATTTGTAAGATAAAGGGAATATATCTCCTTGAGGAGATATCAAAACAATCTCAGGCCCTGAACCAGTATAAGAATAGCTACCATCAAATTCCAAAGTCCATATCTCATCTGATACTGATTTTTCTTTAGACTTCCTTTTATTAGAGATGGAGGATCCTTCTTGGTCTGTACTGCAGTCTACTAGTTTTTTTGCTATTCTTGTAGAATTGATTTCTGAGTTAATACTCTCAGGTGTTTCATGCATTTCATCTGTAGATAGAAAATAGTTACCCATACCTGTGGATTCAAAAAATATTTGAGCTTCAAGGGCTGATGTCTGGGTGACTACATACTTTGCTTCCTTTTCAGGGAGCAACCTCTTCATTACGCCTTGTACATGGATCCTTGCCTCAGATAGATCCATGCTTAGTTCTCCTCCCACATCCTTATAGAAATTTCATCCAAGTAAAATGTCATAAGATGCTGGGACGTCAACCACCAAGATAGTCATCTTGATTCTCTTGTTTGGAAAGGCTGCAAATGCAAATTGGGCATCTTTGATTTGCCCCAATAATGGTACTTGCTTGTTCTCCATGGAGAAACATCTCCCAAAGGTTTTGGTCAGTGTGAGACTAAGAGACTCAGCTACTTTAGCTGGCATGACATTATCAGATGTTCTTGAGTTTATAATACAATTACTCAGCTTGTGGCCATTAATTAATAGGGAAACATAAAAAGGTTTTATTTTTCCAGGAGCAACTGGGGGAGTAATGACCAGATTATTTGGAATAGGCATGTTCTTTGGAGAATAAGGAGTTACTTTTTTATCCTTTTGTCCTACAGGGACGGTTTAGTTTTTGACATATTGGACCAGCTTATTTAATTGATCTAGATTTGACTGCAAATATTCAAACTCAGACATTTGTATTTTTGTCTTTTTGACATGATCGATTATGTCAAATGGCTGAATCGAGCTAGGTATAGAGAAAGGTACATCAAATTTCTAAATTTTAGGAGGGATGGGAGGTGGGCTAGTTTGCAAATTTGAATTAGAAAGGGAAGGCAAAATTGATGTATTTGTTTTTTGAGCGATTACCAGAACTTTTGACTGAAAAGGTAGATTAGTTCCATGCTTAACAATCCTGACTGCTGGCTACAGTTACTCTTCTATCTTCTCTTTATCATCCTATTGGATTGATTGGTTTTTGGATCTGGTAAACACTACATATGATCCATCAAAAGCTTCTCCTTTGCTCTTAGGTTCACTTTGGTAGTTCAGGAAACCAATATGGGAGTCACCAACTAATTCTTCTTGATTGTCTTCAAGGAGATCAATGTCATTTTCTTGATTTAATTCAGGCTGATAAGATAATTTTGATTCTGCTTCAAGATATCCTATTGCTGAATTAGTTGGAGGAGCTTTTAGGGCAAGTTTCCCTTGTGGAGGAGGAAGGAGATTCTGTTGCCCTTGATTCTTGGTAGCATTGCCCTGATATGACTAATTTGGGAATGTCCTTCTGTATGAAGGAGTAGAAGACATTCCTTGAACCATTGCTTTTTGAGAGCAAGCAACTCATTTGCCAATTTTTGCACCATTGGATCTATGGTACCTGTAGATGCAAATTCAAAAGATGATGAAGTTCTATTTCTATTTGGATCTCTTCTTATCTTCCTTGCTAAGATGAGATCATATTCTACTTCAGTGGCCAAAAGTTGAGCTACAACAAGATCTATTTGACTAGCACATCTCAAGAGAAAACTAACTTCAGGTAACTAAGAATTAATGAAAAAGCATTTGAGATTCTCAGCTGTAGGTCTAGTAATTACAAGGATTCTATTTCTCAATTTGTCAAGTTTGGCTATGAAATCTCTCATAGGCTCATGAGGCTCTTTTTTCATTTTTGTAAGTTGAGCCAGAAGTGTATGTGCATCTTTTGCAGGTTTGAATCTAGCTTCAAACTTAACTTTGAGAGTATTCCAATCAGTCACAAACTGAGCCTATAGATGATAAAACCAATCTGTAATAACACCTTGTAATGTCTCTACAAAATCTTAACTGCTACATCTTCAAATTTTACTCTGATTACTCCACAAGCTATGCTGAAAGTTGTAATGTGCTCATCAGGGTGAACTTTCCCATCACCATAGAATTTGGGGAAGTTCTTCCTTGAACTACGTGGAAGCTCATGTAGAGGTGGAGTAAGATTGAGAGGACCAAAAGCATTACCCCAGGGGCCTTGAACTACAAGTAAAGCTTTATCAACAATAGAAGTAGATACTTCATCTGGCAATGGAGATCTGGTTTTAGTAGGAGGAAAACTCTTGGTTTATTGGAGATGAGATGGTGAAGGAAATAGATCAAAATCACTTTACTGTACCAACTCAAATACAGGGTCAATGATACCTTTAGCCCTTTGGCTTCGTGTATACCTTGAATCTGCCAGATTGTGAAACAAAAGTGGAAAATAATTGACCTTTAGTTAAATCTTGAGGCTTTAAATTGTGCGTTATTTCCTGATTAGTGTGGAGGTGAATGAATAGATTATAAATGGATAATGGATATGATATCCCAGTAGAGTTGCCAAAAGCTATTGGTTGAATCTTTTGTCAATCAATGTACTGATAAACAAAATAGGTTTGATTAGCTAAAGTAGGAAGACTGGTCATCCAAATGTGTAGTTTTTACCACATCAAAAGGAGATTGATCTCTCCTCTCATCAAGGGGAGGTTCCCTATAGGTATGATATATATATATATATATATATATATATATATATATATATATTGATATAAAATAATACTCAAGGGTAGGACAAATCATCCATCTCTCTTTCTTCAGAGATGATGCATGTGGATAAAAGGAAAAACTCAAGGGAAATGACAGACAATACTCCTCTTCTTTTAGAAGTAGTATTTAGCAAACCACAAGAATACTCCTAGTAGTAACAACAAAATGTAACGAAGGATGTAATAACCAACAAATTGAGATGCAGCACAAAGTCTCCACCTGAATTGCTCAAGAGTAAGATATGAAGGACAATGAGGGCACAAAGTCATCCCAAAGTCCTTTACATAGAAATGAAAAGAAAACACACTAAAGGCAATTATGGGGGCACAAAATCTCTCCACACTTGACTCTTTAGGACACCTTCCTGACTGCTATCACTAATTCTGCTTGTTGAATTAAAGGAATAGAAAATATATTGAAGAAAAAGACATAAGAACAGTTTCCTCAACAACAAAGATATTACAACACAAAGTCTAAAAAGTCACTTGCTTTCTTATTCCAGTAATAAAATATGATCAGCAATCTGAGCTCAAAGTCTCAGTAATGCCTTCCAATTTGGGCAGAGTTTCATTCTAATTGTCAAAAAAGTGATCCATTTACAATGAAAGAGAGTCCCTTATATAGTCTCTTCAAGGAGGACTCAGGAACAACAATACATCATGTTACATTGAAAACTGTTAGGAAGATAGGCTAGAACTTAGGGGTGCTTTACCCATTTGATTTTCTCAATGTAGATAAACAAGTCATGCAGTTGAAAGATTTGCAATTTTCAATGTCCACCTGGCGATTTGATCCTTTTTTATCATTCCTCCTTTTTTGTTTAAGTGAATTGGGTCCTTGATTCAATTTGATGCTTTGTTCTTTAATTGCTTCTTATTGGTCTCAGCCTTGAAGTCTTTGAATGCATTCAAGACCATATATTTGAATCTACTAGGATCAATGGCTATTTTACAAGCTTTGAAATTGACGTTCATGCACCCGTCGATGCGCTCTCAACGGCTAGTTCACTGTCTTGAATTTGATGTCTTCGGGCATGTCACCCCTTGGTCCTTCTTTAGCTTTTCTATTTGGCACTTTTATTGAAAGAATATACCCTTTTAGGCCTCAAGAAATGATCTGCTTTGGGTCAAAAAGAGGCCCCCCCACAAGGGTATCTACCCTTTGAGTGGTCTTCGAATGGTAGGTCACTAGATTCTTCGTTTAGATTGCTTGTTTTTGGCGGGTAGCTAAGTTCTTCTTTTGGGCTTCATGTAAATGTCCTTCATTTTGGTAGCTAAGAGTCCCCTGCAAGGGCACCTGCCCTTCAAGGTCTTTCAGTGGCCTTCACCTTGGTAGTTCTTGCGAACAAATCCCATGGCATTTTCCTATGGACAAATCCCTGGGCTTTCTCCCATGGACATTTCCTCATGCACTTTCTTGTGGACATTTTCCCTGGGGAAAATTCCCATAGACAAAAAGTCTGGGGAAAATTCTCGTGGACAAATAGTCTGGGGAAAATTCCCATGGACAAAAAGTCTACGAAAATGTTGACTCATTCTTTGAAAATTCCTTTGGGGTCTTTTGGCCCACAACTTCTCTGTATTCCTTTAGACAAAAAGTTTGAAGGAATTGCTTCTTTACCTTGATCTTTCTCAACTGTCTTAAACAAAAATCTGAAGGAATTTACTTAACTGTTTCCTTGAAAATAACCCTTTTGAAGGGTGTTTTTTTCAATTAAGTGTCCTTCACAAGGGCACTTGTCCTTTGGGAAGTTCTTTGAAATTTTGCCTTTTGAACTGCTCCTTTGAACCATGACTTTGAACCATTCTATTGAACCAAGACGTTGAACCGATCAGTTGAACCAAAAATGGTTCAAGCTGATGGTTCAATTGAATGAACCGAGATGATGAACGAAACATTGAACTAAACATTGAACTTGCCTTTGAACCATGTCTTTGAACTAACCGTTGAACCAATTGACTTTGAACCGAAGGATGAACCAAAATGTTGAACCTTTTCATTGAACCAAGATGTTGAACTAACTGTTGAACCAAATTTTGGTTCAACGGTTCAAACAAAGCTTTGAACCGACTAACGAACCATTTGATTAAACCCACTGTTGAACCTTGAACCCGTTGAACCTTTAAACCAATGTGGTTCAATGGTTCAATCTGCCTTGATTTAGCTAAGTGTTTTGAAGCCGATGAACCAATTGAACTTTAAACCTTGATGAAGTGCTTAACTCTTGCCAAAGGCGTTGAACATATTAAACCTTGAACCTATTGAACCTTTGAACCAAAGTGGTTCTATTGTTCAAAAGATGAGTGATATTTTTTGGGAACAACACTATTAACATGATCAAGTATTATATTTGTATAATTTATTGATTAGGACATGCATCTCCCCATCAATAGGAACAATAGAATAAAAAACCACACCTAGGCCAAAAACATGTACCATACCATTTCATTGCCATGCCATTACCATTGTTACATATCCTTTTACCATTATCACATATCCCAACTAATCACCTTCTCATTTGGGGGCAACCCTCATACCATTTTATCTAATTTATCAAACCATCATTATCCTTAGCAATACCATGCCATCTAACCATTCCATTCCTATCTAAACCAAAGCCTATTTTTAGTCATCCTACCCAATCCTATTTTGATCTTGGATACTTTGGTTCTTCCTATAATTTTTGTGAGGGGATTTCGATTAGGTTTGAACTTTTATCAAATTCATGTTTACAATGATAGTCTATGAAAGTAGTGTGATAGTTGATCTGGCAAGATATCTTTCATCCTATCAAGTTTGTTTATGTAAACCTGATTATAACTACCTATGGGAAAATCAATGTCTCACTAGTCTTGATACTAATTATAACTACCTATGGGAAAATTAGTTTCATTGACCTATTTCATTTTATCCTATTTATAACCACCTATGGGCAACCCAGGGGTAACACTTATTTATCTTGCATTGCTACATCACCTTGCCATCGTTATTTTCATTTGACTGGCCATTTGCTATATTTGAGAACTTGTTGGGACCTAGTTATTTTTTCCCTACCTATTGTGTGGATGGAATTAACACAACTTGAGGTCATTTTAGGACTATGTGGGTCATACTCAATTCATGTTGAAGTTACCTTAGACCCCTTTTCATACACTCTCATCATTTTGTGAGTAACCTAAGCCAAATGCTCTCATCATTTTGTGAGTAGGTATCTTGTCATTCTCTAATGAGTTAAGATACCTCAAAGTTCCAAAAACATGTGTCTTATCTAAGCTTATTCAATTATCCTTGATTTGCCTTATTGGGGCATGGTCATTGTTAGGATGATTTCTTTTGATTTTATTTTTAGTCTTTCTATTTGTTTTTTTTTGTTTCAAGTTATTTGTTTGTTTGTTTGTTTATTTTTCTATTTGTTTATTTGTTTGTCTTCTTGCTTATTTGCTTGCTTTCAACACTTGATTTAACTCAGTCTATATGTGTTCATTACATAATTCCTCAAACACATTATTGTTGAGTCCATACATATTCATATGTTAACATTTTCATCATGGTTTTTATCATTGTTGCATTGTTTTTGAGTGTTTATTAGATCAGGAGTCAGTCCTTATACATATTCATACATTAACATCATCACATGCTATAGCCGAAATTAGCTTCAAGAAGGTATATAATCAATGGAACCATAGAAGTTTCTCCTTAGTACCTTGGTAAATATTCCCACCCACCTTGATCAAATCAACCTATTAACCATTCTATTTGTATCATTGCTAATCAAGATGAGCATCTCTTCTTTGGCAGGTATAATTAAATCATTCATTCTAATCAATATTGTTATTCTATTAATCTATTTCATCACTTTGCACCCACTCATATTTAATATATATTCCATGTTATATCCTTGAGTTATGATTGCTAATCATCCCTAATTGGGGCACAATCATCTTTAGCCAATCTAGGTCCTCTTAACGATTATAATTACCTATGGGCAATCATTATTTTGATTTTTAATCCTAATTATAACCACCTTTGGGTAAATCAATATCCTTTGTACATCCATGCATGTAAGCATTTTCTCATTTGAATTAATCTCAACCATGGATTAATTCCACCTTTCTTCTTATTTATTTTCAAGAGACTGTCCATCAACAAATATGATGGCCACTCCCTCGAGGGGGCATCATCTTAGGCTCCCCAAAAACCATTTGGAGCTTTGTTCTTCAATCATAATCTTCTTTTTGGCATACATGCCATTTCTCATTCTTTGAGAATAAATTGCTTTCCCTATAGTTTGCAACATCTTCCCAAATAGGGGTAAATTTTAGACACCTAAATCTAGCCACTGATAACCTCTAATAGAGCTTTTGACCAATTTCCATTGAAGTGTAAAATTTGGCCTAAAAACACTAAATCACATTAAAAGCTTTAAACTTGACATATTCAAGTGTCAATTTTGGCTAGAGTATCATTAAATGGCGTAATGCAATTTATGGACCAGCTAACTTTGATCAGATCATTTTGAGTCAAAATAATAATTTTACACATGGGTGCTCTAGATTGATCTTTTTTATCAAATTTATTGTATGAGATATGTGTCTTTTTTATTTTGTGTTGGAAACATCCTAAATTGTAATATGGTTCCAATGCATTGGACATTGACTTCCAATTCCAATCCAATCAAATTTTGGACCAATAACAAGGAAATTTTGATCAATTTGAGTAATTTGTGCACAAAGTGCTTAATCATACTTAAGAGATAATTAAAACAAATTAGATCCTAATTAATAATTACATGGAAACTTGTTGAATAAATATTTTTGGAAATGAATATTGAATATCTGCATCATCAGATGACCTCAGTTCTTGGGAAGACATCTCTAGGCCATAAATGCCACAAATAAAAAGATTGATGCCTCCCATGCCACATCAATGCCCTCCATGCCTCTTAATTATTCCTCTATCCCAAATATTGATGAGTCTATTTATCAATTTTAATTACAAAATTGAATTAATCCTTAGCCACACATCTCAATCTTGAGATGGGTGGTTCAAGTTGATTTTGATTAATCTCAAAAATCTATAAATAGAGAGGCCATGAACATCATTTCTAAGCTATTTTTGTGCAAAGTTATTATGCTCAAATATCTTCAAAAAGTCTTGATAGTGAAAATTTATAATGCACAAATGAATCCAAAAGCTATTGCAATTAGTGTTACCATGCCAAATTGATTCCAAGCCAAGCCAAAGCCATAAGGTGACAAGGAGAAGAGGAAATAGCCAAGTCTCCTTTGATGAAGACTTCATGAGCACAAGCCAAATAACCCACTACTACAAAATCATTTGGAGCATCCAAAGAAGGTGAATGATTCTTCTTTTTTCCTTAATTTTTAGTTGTGTTTGTCATTTGTTTTTATTATTAAGCTCACCCTAGTAACTAGGCATGACAGTGTTAGTTTAGTGTGTTTTTTGTCAATTTGATTTGTTCATTTTGTCACTAACATAATACTAATCACCTCTCTTGAGTCAAATTCCTAGTTCACACTCATAACGTGCTTCAATCCTTGATCATAAAAATTTGAACTTCCTTTTAGCAAAATCTCTCTAATTTAGAGATGAAAGTGGTCCAATTTTATAACACCTTTATTTATCTAAGGCTATATTGTCACACTATATTTCACTGATTACATTGGATGTTGACTGAATCACAATTAATTTATGAAAGAGGCAATTCATTCTGATGTAGATCATACTACAAAAAACCTCTATCTCAATCCTTTAAGACTCATAATTTCTCTTCTACAAACATGAGAGTTTAAGCGATCCTTAAATATGCAATTTATTATTAGATAGGGATGATGGTTTCCAAACACAAGAAAGATGTCCTACTAAAATATGCATCAATCCTTGGTCATACCATTATGAGCTCATATATAATTATTAAAAACATATGAAGCACTATTGAGTTAACATTTCTAATGCCATCTGAAACACAAAAGATCTTTTGAATAAGTAAATAATAGGGAAATGCCTCCTATCACACCATTTATACTATAGAATCATACAAGCATGGGATTGTCTCCTTGTTCTATATACTGTGGAATTCATGAAATATTTTAAGCAACCTGCTACCATGCCATTTAATATATGTAGGCTCTAAATATCTTGGTCTACTAGCCTAGGTATCATGTGTAACTCAATATTCAAATGGATCTTAAGACATCGATCTACTAGATAATATAATTATGTGCAGATAAATATATATGTGTTCCTTAGGACATGAGTCCACCAACTAAGTATTTAATGTGCCATTCAATATGTATGTGATCCTCAAGACATTAGTCTACAATCCATTATCTAGGTAAAAATTGAAGAGACATAAATAGTTGATACATCAAGGACCCTTAGGACATCTATCTACCAACCATTCCAATGCATAAAGTGAAAGAGACACCTTAGTAATCTTGAGACACCTTGGTGTCTAAGACTACCATGTTGGGTGGGTGAGGAAGGATCAAGATATTGGAAGTGATAGGACCCCACCATGACCCACTTAGATATCATTTTCAAGCTAATTATTCTCCCCTATTCTCACCAAAAGAAATAATTATGCACATACTAAAAAATGAAACTAGCATAAGCAAACATAAAAATCACTTGAATAAACATTATCTAATCAAAATCACTTGAAGAAACATTAGCTAATCAATAAAAGGAGATCAATCAATCTTAATAATGAATTAAAATCCAACAAAAAAATTTTAACAATAAATTCCATGATCAAGCTTTAGCTTGAAACATTCAAAACCAAGAAAAAAATAATGTTGGTTTCCAAGTAATATAAAAAAAAGTTTAGAAAACTTAAAATAAGTTTGACAAGCACATTTATCAAAAATTATATCAAAATAAAATCACTATGTGGCTCTACAAACAACCCAGGTGGATAAAGATTAAGGTAAGAGGGTGTCAATGATCCAATAACCATCTAGAGAATCAAACTATGTCACAACACAAGGATATGTTCCACCAGCCATTACTAATTTTTTTTATTATGGATCCAATCACTACTTTATCATGCTAAATTCATTGCTATTTGATTATAATTAATAACATGTAGGAGGGAACTAAATCACTTCAATTACACAAAATGATATAGCCACTTTTATGAATTTAAGATATGCTATACATGTGCCTCTTCAGAGGTCATACTTATGAGTGCTCTGTATTCATCACCCACAAATGCATGATATGTCATGGAAATCAGGTCTCATTGACCTTCATATGATAATTTAGATTATTTACACCTATAATTATGTCCCATATGTATGTCCATACATAATATTCATAGTAAGAAAGATGCAGAGCTATTGTTTCAAGAGAAGTGCACATCCACGGTCACCTCCTTCTGATTCCTACTGCTACATAGTGTTATACAAGTACTCAAGGTATTTAGAAATTTAAGAATAATAATACCATATATATTCATTCAAGTTAATGACACATATATTCTCAATAATTCATCATGATCCTCAGCTCTTTTAGGCTTCCAATAGTTATTATAAGTGTAGATTTATCTATTTATTGATTTATCATCATATTATCAAGAATGTGCAAGGTTACCTTAATCCATTCCATATGATTCATAGCTAGGAAGATACCGTAGTATCAATTTGGAATTTACCCATGAACAACATCATAAGTCAAATATGCTCATATATGCATAACAAAGCAATTTGAAACCTAAATTGATTTAAAAACAACATGCTCTTTTCAGGAAAGAATAGTTATGCAGAGACATACCTGCTCTGGTTAGTTCCTCAAAGATTTATATTATTTCACTAAAAAGATGCAATATTATCACTCAACTAGTTAGCATAAGGGAATATAAGATTTATATACATAGTAATCCATAACCTTAATACTAGAGTTTTACCATATCTTAGTTTATTGAATGTTCCTAATGCTTTAAATAACAAGAGACACTTTATTTAACATTCCCATAATTTAAACATACACAATCAACATATCCAAGGAATTCATAATTGTAAAAGAGAGGTAAATAAAGCCTTTTATATCTATCAGTTCAATCATATCAAGCCAACTTTATTCAGATTCACATCCTCTTATTATCATGGTAATGCCATAATCAAAGTGCATCTATCCAACTTAGCACTTAAAATAAACAATCAATATGCATACACACACACACATATACATATATCAATTACTAGGGGATTTTTCACAAAAAGGCCCATTTTGATTTTAAATATACAACATACCATGGTCATTTTATGTTTTGACAAAATAATCAAAATAAGTATAATAAGAGTTATAAAAAACTTTGGTTCTCACCACTAGTTCATATCAGGATTTAAGTATCCCATGATGAAGTATTCTTAGGAAAATTCTATGTATAATGATCCATAGGTCCACAATTGAAGCAAGCACCCTAGATAGTGTCCTTTCATGAGTATGTTCATTGGGCCTTATGTGGTCTTGAGTCCACATTTATCATAGGTGGATCTTGTGTTTGAGCATAATGCCTCTTATAATATTGCTAAAGGTGGTTCCTAATCCTCTTTTTATGATGATATTCTAAAGGTTTCCCAACCTACCCATCCCTTCTCTAGGGTGGCAAGGCTTCTTTATGTAACATAGAAACTTGGGGCAACATTTTCTCTAGTATAACCATCACTCACTGTAGGGTCTCAAGAATCTGAACATGGATTTCAACTGCCTGCATGATTTTTGGATCCTAGTGACACCCTACTATAGTGTTTTCCATTCCTTTATTTTATAACATCTTGTCTACATAATTCAATTTTAATAAGGTCAACAAACAACATGAACCGCATCTAATTTACATAAATCATAATTCAACCCAGTTTAGAAAGGTGATGAACTCATGCAAATCATCCCTAGAGCTTTCAAAGGTTAACCCAAGTTATGATAACAAAATGTCATGACCATTTTATTCTTATAAAAGATAGGCACAACATAATCTATTACAAATAAACACCCAAAAAAATAAGAACATACACTATAAATCATTTTGATAAAATGCATTAAGTAATCATTGTAATCATCATCACTCTATAATCAGTCACAAACTACTTGTTGGGCCCTAAGTTCACTCGATCAAGCATTCATGAAATTTAATGTAAGCATACTACCAAGGCTACTTTTCAATGACATTGAAATGGCCATCAAAATTGATCTCAGCCACTACTAATGTAATTAGGCTCTAAATAATGATTGCATGAAAGAGACTAAGATGGTTGTGAAACTTGATCTAAGCCATAGTAAATACAACTAACACTACGTGGCTACTTCTATGAGCTATAAGGCCATGCTAACTTATCTATAGGTTCCTGAGGACATTCCTTACCAGCACTCATGACCTCATACTTTTAAGTTAATCTGACTCACTGCTATACTTCATGATCAACCCTAAGACTATGGGACAACTTATTTTCCACTTAGTGACATTCTAAAAGCCAACTTGCCAGGGGGCCTCACTAACTATATAAAGGTATCTAGGTTTGTGGGTTATTAAGATGATGCCATGTGGAAATATCTTACTAGCACACTAGCCTAGAGGCATCACTCCCTATATGGTCCTCTCTAGGATTGCATGCCACCAAGATGATACCATATGGAAACATCCCAAAAGATTTCTATCCTAGAGGTAATATTATTATATGATCATCTATAGGATCATGGGTTACTAAGATGATGAGATGTAGCAACATTGTGTGATCCTACTATCCCAAAGGCAAGATTTTTATATAATCATCTACATGATTTGGGTCATCAAGATGATGTAATGTGGTAACATCCTACTTACCCACTAACCCAAAGACTTTACACGTTGTATGGTCCTCTATAGGATCATGGGTCATTAGGATGATGCCACATGAAAGCATCCCACTTGCTCACTAACCTGACTCTAATTGTATGATAGACCACACTGATATCGCTCTTAGGGTAATGAGATGGAAACACATGGCTTCCTTCAAACCACCCATCAAAATTCACAAAATCAACTAAGGAAAAATTCAAAATATAAAGGCAAAAGTAGGTAATCGACTAAAGAAAAAACCCATAGAAGGTTCCAACTAAAAATCTTATGAGGCAAGGAATTGCATAAGGGAATATGATGAATGACTACAACAAGTCTTACATAATTAGAACTACATAAGGAACTCATTGATCAACTATGGAAAATGTTGCAAAAGGAAACTTGCCCAATGGCTATGGAAAATGACAAAAAGAAAGGCCAATAAAAATGACTAAGTCAAGACATAAAATTAGCTAATAAATAAAATGAATAGGGTAAAATTCACCAAAACCCAGTAATTAGTTAAGGCACAATCCAAGGTAAAACACAAAAATAAATCCATTAACTGGAAATGCAATAAGGTAAAATATACATGCCTACATTATTGTTACTAAATTCAAGTCCAAAAAAGAATCTTAATCTTACTGAGAGAAAATATCATGATTCTAAACCAATAAATTCATTAGTTTAGTCAATTTATCAACTAATCACAATGCAAGTTTACTCAATCCAATGACTCTAAAGGAATGACTCACTATTATGGGCCAATCGATCTAGTGCTAAGCATATTGTGCACTCAATAATTACTTGAAGACTGAATCCTATATTTAGGCTATAAGTTCTACTAAGAATTACATTAAGGTGTAGGAGTTTCAAAACAATCTATAGTTACAACCTTGCTAAGATCATTGTAGGAGAACTAGGCTTTATAAAACTCTTCCATATAATTAATTGATCTCATTGTTGGTAGGGTTTATTACAAGTAACATAACTTGTTTGAAAAATCTTGAGGGGAACCTTCTAAAAACATCCTTTATATCCATAATAACATCATAAAGATTCAATGAGTTAACTATATTGTTACTCCCTATAACCAACCATAGCTCATAAATATGTACACTCGTTATTGTACAGGCTCAATCCAAATAAATTAACCATAAAAATTATAAGGATAAATATAAGCATAATCAACAACTATTAGTAATAGACATATAATCAAATAACTCACTATCTATTATTTGAAAATCCATAAGAGCAAAGGGCTTTCTTTTTATAACGATTCCTTCTCAAAGGTCTAAATACAATAGTCCTAACTAGTTTAAGACTCTTTTTACAAAAAGGTTTCAACATAAGACAACATAGTATTTATCCATGACTGGCATAAATATACCAAAAAATATCAATATTTAGTTCATTTCAACAAGCTATATTGTTATTCCCAATAAAAATCTCCTAGATTTTTATCTAAGTTCCACTCATTCTTAGATAAGTTTTAATTCCATTAATTCTTCTCAATCAGATATAAATATATGCACAATGCTTAAAATACCAGCCACTTATGACAAATATTTAAACAAATAAATCAATCCATTTATTCATTTGAAAGTGCCTCAAAGGCTAAAGACTTTGATACATACAAGATTCTTCCCAAGATCCTATAAATCAAGAATTCATAAGATATTCAATTGAATTTATATATATATTTAATAAGGCCCTTAACTTGGCCAATATTAAGCATGAATATACAAAATTTATAATGATTCCATTTAAGATGATGGGTCTATCATAGGGAGATCCAAAATCATATATAAATAAAATACTATTCAATAGTTCTTTGAAGTAATATCCAAAATGTTCACTTGGTAAAATTCATAATGATAGTGGCTCTTAACTCAGCCCATAATTAATTATTAAAATATAAATACAATAGTTTCAATTGATAATAAACAATCCTTAGCTTATAGTTAGTTATAGAAAGTAACAAGATAAGAATAATCAATAGATGAAGATGAGTTCCTCTTTACCCCTAGTGAAACTTTAGCCAATAAAAGGTGGGCTCTTCTCAATCAGATATAAATATATGCACAATGCTTAAAATACCAGCCACTTATGACAAATATTTAAACAAAGAAATCAATCCATTTATTCATTTGAAAGTGCCTCAAAGGCTAAAGACTTTGATACATACAAGATTCTTCCCAAGATCCTATAAATCAAGAATTCATAAGATATTCAATTGAATTTATATATATATTTAATAAGGCCCTTAACTTGGCCAATATTAAGCATGAATATACAAAATTTATAATGATTCCATTTAAGATGATGGGTCTATCATAGGGAGATCCAAAATCATATATAAATAAAATACTATTCAATAGTTCTTTGAAGTAATATCCAAAATGTTCACTTGGTAAAATTCATAATGATAGTGGCTCTTAACTCAGCCCATAATTAATTATTAAAATATAAATACAATAGTTTCAATTGATAATAAATAATCCTTAGCTTATAGTTAGTTATAGAAAGTAACAAGATAAGAATAATCAATAGATGAAGATGCGTTCCTCTTTACCCCTAGTGAAACTTTAGCCAATAAAAGGTGGGCTCACCTCCTAATCTTTTTCTATCATCGAGCAACTTCTCTAGGCATATCGAGTAGGAATCCTAGCTCTAGACATGTTCACATCATGGTGTGAGGTAAATAAAGGCAAACAATAGTCAAAATGTCTTGGGGTCAAGGAGATAGCTACTCACAAGGTGACAATCCAATCATATCTTAGTCAAAAGGTTATCAACCTTAGATATATTTTCAACAAGAAAAATAAAAAAAGAGAAAACACAAGGATCACAAGGATAGGACCCATCAGACATACAACCACTAAGATATATTCTTTACATAATCATGAAAGGACTTAGGCAACCTAACATCATGTCCAACATGAGAGAACTACCCCTTCCTCCAACATGGAGAATGTGACCTTTAAAGACATTAAAAGTATTGCACAACAATCCTTACTATTAGGTTAAACATAAATACTAGTGGATAGAACTATTATGGAGGAATAATTTAACTCCCAAAATCCTAAATAAGGGCAGTAAACTATGGGGCAACTCAATCACAACCATAGATAAATAAGAAAAAAGAGGAAGTAATCCAAATGGACTTAATCCTCTTGATACTATAATCAATTAACAATCACACAAACTTAATTTAGTTAATCAATAGAAGAGTCATAATCCACCTACCAAACAATCTATGCCCTCCTTAGATCTTCTCTGAAAATTTTATACCATCCATGGCTTTCCCTCTGTTAGTTCTCTTATTTTTTTACTTCCTCTTTTAGGTTAGCCCAAAATTTCTTAAATTAGAAGTCCTAAGAATAGAACCCAATCAGAACATGACATGTGTCTATTCTTTCCTTGGATTGACCAACCACTCTGCTTATTATCCCATGCATTCCTAAATGGATCTTCTCTTTTCAAATCCATAATGGCACATGGTAGCTCTAATAGAGTCTAATGGTTAATTATAAGATAATCCACCTCCTTACATAGGGATCAAGGCAAAGGCAATTAATGGACAAGTCTACAATTATAATATAAGGCATTCTAGACATTGGTCTACTTTGTCCTCATGGATTGAAGATGACTAACCAAAGGTTGTTAAAAAAATCCAATAGTGTTTAACATCCATTAAGGCACACCAAAACTAAAAAAAATGGTTGAATGTCATTAAAGACATTCAATTAGGATATGGCAAGGTTCAAGACAAGATTTGGGTTAAAGGTAGGATCACACATGATGCAATAATGCTTGGCCTGTACACTTATTGTACCCATGAAATTCTCTATCCTAATAGCTAAAGATTGAAATTATAGCATGCTATCTCATTTAATTAAACCAATGTAATTAGTTTACCAAGTAATTCATAAGGTCATGAAGTGATATTATTATATCACCTTAATACATATGTAATTTCAATCACAACCTAGCATAATAATTTAAGCATTTCTAACCAACATTTACCATGTGCATAATCCTCTTACCTTCACAATTAGAACCACAAAGGAAGTATAACCATTGGTTTAACATAGTCACATTGTTTTCTCATGAGGATCCTTACAAGCTCTATAAAGTCTATAAAAGTCCATGATTTGGTAATACTCCATAAAAGATTTTTAGAATCTAGAACTAATTTGGATTTTTTAATATTAGGCACCAATTACATAAAATATGCATCTCAAATATGTCTCATGATGAAACCGTGTTTAATAATGGTACCAATCTATATAATTCTATGACAACTATGGATTTGAATCATATAAATATGTGATTTGGCCAATTTAGAAATTATGTAAGTGTGGAGAACATGATTCCAAACCATTCCCCCACTATATATGGAGAAATCTTAAAATTGATATAAGTACCAATGTGGAGAACATGTTTCCAAAACATGCCCCCACTATAATATAGAGATGTTAAATATTGAATAGATGTGGAGAACATGCTTCCAAAGCATGCTCCCACTGAATCTAAAATTTGTTCCAAGTGTGGAGAAAATGCCTCTATGACATGCCCTCACTAATATGCCCCTATTTAAGGTGAGGGAAAGATAGGAACTAGTAGTTACCTAACCTCAAAAGGATAAGACAACTATGTAATTTGTGAATGGAACCCTATAGCATATAGAAGGAACATGTCTAGGTAGATATAATATTGAAGTACATAGAATCAATGTGATCACATGAAGGCATAATATACATGATAATAATCATGGAAACATCTAGATAGTAAAAGTATAAGATCAACAAGAAGATAAAACACACACAAGGGCATTCAAAAGTAAGTAATAATGTAATGATATAATGAGCCCAGAAATAAAGGGTATGTTCAAATACCAAAAAATTGAAGGGACATGACTTAGTCAAATGTCCATAAAATTAATAATGGCATATTCAAATGTCTATACAATAAAAAATGATATGCAAATGTCAAGGGAAACATACATAGGCATGGGGCCACAAAAAAAAGAGCATATTTAAATGATCAAATAAGGAATATGATAGCAAGGAAAGACACTCAAAGAAGTGCATAAATTAAATCATAAGAAACCAACATAAACATGTCATAGTAGCCCATGGATCAAATGTGTTAGGAAAAAATTTCACGTGGATAACATATTTATCAATTATCCTGTGTAAGATATAATCATGTTTAAAGGCATTTTTAAGTAGACATATAAGCTCAAACATGATAATGAAATGTGATAATTAAACCATATAAATTATATGTATCAAGATTAAAGAAGTGGATGCCCCCGATGTCTACATGACATGAGTAGAATGAAGGCCCAACATATAAAATAGGAATAGACTATGTATTTGTGCATACTTGTATCACACTCAAATAGAAGTGTGACATACATGTGTGTATTTAGAAGTAATAAGTATGATATCCATGAACATGTAACTAACGCATAGATACCAAGGAACCAATAGAACATGTAGGTGATGAAAAATATTTTTGTAAATCTGAATGTTTTTTGAATTTTTTGGTACCTTAGAATGTTTGAAAAGGAAAGATCATCATATGATGCCATCCATTAGATGGTCACAACTATATTCCCATTATGAACCTGGTGTAATAATATTATGATGTTATTGAGGATCATGTATAGGTTTAATATCTATCACTATAATATTGGTGATGCTCTACATATGTAAAATAGTATGTTGTGGTCATGAAGTAGTAGTAGGACTAATAGGAGTAGGGGTTCATGTAACCCATCTTTGAGTACTTTATGGATTATTTACAATAACCATAATAGGAACATGTGTAGGTTCTCTAGATATCTAACATGGTACATAATAGATGGGGATTTTGTGGAATACACTATATGTATTTGATGTAATAGTCTCTTAAGTACTTGCCACCTAGTAAAGGGGTTTGCCTATTGCTTACTATTTTGTGGTGAATTAGCCTTAGTAGGCTTGGAAATTAAATGTATAAGTATAAATTTCTATTCTTTAAGAGGATAATCACATGGAATTAACACAATTGTAAGTACCCAATTGACATGAATGTATTTAACACACCCATGCATTGTAGAAGGTGCTACTCAAAGTGTATGGATTCAAGGTCTTCCTAATAACATATCAAAGATGCCTATGGAAGATATAAATGAAAAGGTAGTAGCCACATGTGAAGACCAAATTATAATGGTAGTTAAATCTCATGAAGAACCTACTGGGAGGTCCTATCAAATGTTTTAACTGATCTAGTAGAAGGATGTAAATCATGATGAGTATGACCAAAGTGCATAAGTAATGTCATAGTGCAAAGATTGTCATTTGCACCATTATCAATTATACTAAAACTATGTATAGTGTTTTTCTCAAGGTATTCTTAAATTAATAAATAATTAATATTAGAGACATCATCTTTAATCTTACATCCATTTAAAGGAATAGAAGGTTTTTAAACCATAGGAGGTGTATTCCATGTGTAAGTACCAATAATCCCATCTAGTGGGTGCCCATAATGTGATAGAAGAGGATGTGCATTATATTCCATTTACATTTATAGTTATTTCTTAGAATGGACTTGTAAAGGATCATTAAATATCTTATATTTTTGGTGATCACTAGGTTATGAACCTGATTCCTTTGGAGGCTCATCAAATGCAAGCTTTTGGTCATGAATAAGATCTAGGACATTAGGTTTTAAGGTAAATCATATATTTGTAGAATGCCCTATTCCTTGATGATAATAAAAATGAATATTCTCATTGTATACTTTGGGTATAGGTCTATTCATATCAACCTCTATAGGATGAAGGAGAGAAATAAGCTAACACTCTAGTAACCATAGGATTAATGAAGTTGGGGACTATATAAACGTGAGAACTATCTCCTTGGTGCATTGAATAAAACAAGGTAATTAGGATGATGTGAAACCATGTTAACTATGGTGGTTGTTTCCTTTTTAGGATCAAGAGGTTTTACCTTATAACTTGGTTTGATTATGAAATTGGTACTAGATGTAGATGTAACTAGTGTGTTTGATACATACTTAATCTTATTTAATGAAATAAGCTTCATTGTACAGTCCCGTACAACATGACATAAATCATCAAAAGATTTGAACTTATTAAAAATAATAGACTCATGTAAAGGATCAATCAAACTTTGATTAAATATGTCTTACAACTCCTTATCTACCATAAGATTATTCATTTTATCTAGCATTGTCTTATATCTCAAGACGTATTCTTTGATAGGTTCATTAGTTCCGTATTTGATTTTAGAAATTTGAGCATGGGAATCCTTTTCATAAATATTAATGGAAAAGTGGGATAAAAATTTATCTACAAGAGGTTTGAATTATTTTATGGATTGGAGAGGTAAATAATAGAACCAAGTCAAAGCATAGTCCTTGAGGCTTATTGGAAATAATTTGGTCAAAAGTTTATCATTGGAGGCATCATCAAGGCATGCCACATAAAAAGATTGAAGATGCTGTTTAGGATCACCTTTGCCATCATAAAATGTAAACTTTGGTTAGATAAAACCAATTGGAAAAGGGTGTAAAGATATATCAAGTGCAATAGGGTTATGCAACACATCTTATGAATCAATAGTATGAGGAGATTTTAAAGCATTTTTTTCAATGTTTGTAACCTTGTCTTCCATGGTCTTTATAACTTGAAGGAGTGTTTAGACTGTAGACCCATTGGGGTTTAGATTAGTAAGTTGAGTATCAACTAAGGGGGATGTAAACATTGTTTGAGTAGTAATAGGCATTAAAACTAATATTTATGTTGAAATAATTGATAATTCCATGGTAGATGTAGAAATAGTGTTTTGGTTTTCATGAAACAAAGGTTTAAAAACATAATCCATTCTCCCACTAGGTGTATTATGTTGTAATATGTTTAATGGGAGGGATTTTTTAACTATACCTTTTAAATTTTTTGTTTCCAATATTTATTTTAATATCTCATCAATATTTTTGGGGTTTTGATGAATATGCTCATGAAACAATGCAATTGCTTTCTTTTAATCATGGTCTATTTGCTCAGTTTCATTTATTTCATAGTTTCCATTATCAAAAACTTCTTCTATGATAATTTTTTTCACCAAATATCACACCATAGAAGAGGGTGTTTAATCCTCTTCGCAATTTGGGCAACATGGGATCACTTCTAGGTATGTGGGTGTACCTATAGTGGAAGTGAGTCTATAGATTTTAATGACTAGTTCCCTAAATGTATCTTGAAGTGCTTTCACCTATGATAATGCTTGTTTATGGGAAAAGAGTTAGAATATGCATGAAATAAACCTTATCTAAAGGAGGTGATGCATTGAGAATGTCTCCTACATGACCATCATATTTATACCACACTAAAATAGAAAATACAAACTAGTCTCTAAGTTTTAATAGATTCTAACATGAGAAGTTCAATGTAGAGGCAAAATGTGAGCATTGACACAAGGTAAATGAATCAAAGGGAAGATTTCACACTTAAAGGATAATTGTACACTTGAAAAGATTTACACACTAGACTACACTCTATATGGCCTATTTGATTAAGAACTTTTGCTCATACTTGAAAGGATAAGGGAAATAAGGATAGAGAGTTATCACTTCTCATCACCATATATCACTTGAAAACTTAGATAATTGTTCAAAACTCAAAAAATAAACTTGTATTAATGTTCAAAAGTATAATATAACATCAATCTAGTAGGGCTTTGCCATACATGGTATGGTCCTTTTTACAATAGCTTCATAGATATACTTATAGAAGAAAGGCTATAAGAGAAAGGGGCCTTGGAACTCAAAAAGGGAATCAATTTATTCAAATGTTTTAGCCATAGTCATAAATACTTCCATAAATTATGCTCCCTCAAGCCATTTAATTGATCCCTATCACTTTTAGTCATTACACAATTACAATATTCCCTCTTTGATCCTCCCTAGTGGTTATAATAGTGGAATCAAGAATTATTTCTAGGTTCAAGAATCCATCTGGTTAGAATAACGAGATCAATCTATTAGGGATTTGTCCTGATGCATGCCCAAGAGGGGAGAAAGGTCACTCTCATGTAGCCAACATGGAAATGACTATCAAAGTCTATGTGTCTATCATGTAAGTCTTCAATGTCACCATCTAATCTTAAATATCTTCTCCTGGCACCAACTAAATCATGCTTAAGCTTGGATCCATCATGCTTGCTTGCCTTAGTCAAAAATTGACTCTTTGAACTCTACCTAAGTCACTTGGCTCCCTTTTATTCTGATTGGTCATTAAGAACTAGTTTGGATCATTAATCTTATGACTCATCTCACTTTATCAATTTGCCTATTTACAAATACCCATGAGCTATTGATATTCTGCTTGTTGAATGTGCTTGTGCCACTTATCACATACCCATTCACCCTTGAGGTTTGTTGATCATTTGACTCATCTCATTCCATTAGATTGAGGCATATGATTGAGCAAGGACCATCGATATTTTTAGGACCCATAGTTTGAAACCCAATAGCTACTTCATGATCCTAAAATTGATGGTCTATGGGATGTTATTTGACATTCACATGACTGTCAATGATGGTCATTTGATCATCAAATTTAATCTCAAAATGAATTACTTTATTTGAGCTTAAACTTAATGTTAGTGTGAATGTTTCTAGATTTTCAAATCCAAATGGATAATTGGAGGGGCTTGAATTTAACATCTAAGGGGATGCCCAGGACCTTTTGAAATCAAATGACTATTTTATTCAGAACTTTTGATAGATAATTCCTTTAGGCTTCATGTGAAAACTTCCTCTAAAGGAAATTACTTGCTGTGTCTTTAACTTGAACAAATTTTGTGGACAAAATGTCAAAAAGAATTATTTTGGACCTTTTCCCTCTAAAAAGTGCCCATAGGAACTTTGACTTGGTCCACCTCACTATAGAAAGGTCCTTTGGAGAAAATGTGGGGGACACTTACCTGAGAAATTGAACCTTTAGAATTTTGAAAAGTGCTCTTTTTGAAATAAATGTACCCTTCAAAAACCTTGAAGTGGATTGCTTTCCCGAGAAACATATCCTTCAAAACTTCTGTACTGGACCATTTCCCTGAGAAAAGTTCCCTTCAAGGAAATTGTTTGTGATACTTTGTTTGGAAAAGTGCCCTTTAATATTTGTATTTTGGATCAACTCCTCTGAAATATATCCTTCATAACTTCAAAAGAGGCCTTTTCCTATTGAAATATTCTTTTAGGAAAATTGTTAGAATAATTTTCTTGAAATATCTTTGTGTTGCCTTTTGCCTCAAACATTTTTTTTTTGGAAATAGTCCTTTTCCTTTGGAAAAGTGACCCTCAAAAATATTGAAAAGTGTCCTTTGAGAAAAGTGTTTTGGACACTTTGATCCAAAATAAATCCTTCAAAAATATTGAAGTGAACCATTTTCTCAAGAAACTACCCTTTAGGAAAGTTGTAAAGGACACTTACTTGAAAAGGTACCCTTTAGGAGAAGTGTTTAGACCACTTTCTTGATTATATACCCTTCAGAACCTTTGAAAAGTGCCCTTTAAATAAATGAGCCTTCAAGGAATTTTTTTTGAACAAAATGTCTGAAATAATTCTCGACACTTATCCAAAAACCCCAAAATAAAAGTCCTAAAAGAATTAACACTTGGTCAAAAGACTGAAACAAAGCTTCCAAAGGAAAATAACACTTGTACATTTGTTATAGGCTTTATTTAGAACTCTTCCTCTAAATGAAATATGAATGCTCCAATCACTTGTCCAAAAGTTGATCAAAACTCCCAAGTGCAACCTTAGGCTTTTCTGGACCTAATCTTACAAGTGCTCAACACCATGAAAGTCTGCTACTTGCATATATGATCAAAATGATTCTTAAGACACTATAAGACATATGGACTAGGCTAGGCCATGAACCACTTAAAATGGCATATGAAATGACATAAAAAAAAGCCACAACATACCTTATGACATTATATTAAGACCCTATACAAGATTTTGACTATAAGGGGGTTGGCCCATTTTATCCTATGGGGAAAAAATAGTCAACATCTTTAGCAATTTCCCAGGGGTGATATGCTTGCTGTACCATGACTAGTTGCCTAATCCTATCCAATGGGATATAGAGTCAAAAGTATATAGGCTAGAAATATAAACTATTTTTAACAATGCATGAAACATCAAAAACAATAGGGACAAAACACAAAGCAAGGAACTAAACAAAACACACTATGCTTCAATGTACTTATTGGGACACAATAAAATAAGAAAAGCAACACACATCTAACCTAATATTTACAAGACAAACCTTCAACTTTCAATGGTAGGGTTTTAAGTGTATCCCATTCATAGGTATAGGTAGTTCTTATCCATTCATCCTTGCTAACTGAAAAGAGTTGATTTACTTTCACTTGGTGATGACATATGGTCCACTCCATAGGGCATCAAACTTAGTATGCCTACTCGACTTTTCTCTATCTTCATCCCATTTCAAGACTATGTCACCTTTTTGAAATGATCTTGGAGTTGCCTTCTTATCAAAATATCTCTTCATCAATACCTAATGATGCTCCATTGCTTGATGAGCCTTAACTCTAGTCTCTTACAACTCCATTACTTCTATCAATCTCATTTTCATGGGAGTGTCCTCAAGCAACTCTAGTTGATGTGCTAATTCCAAGTCTAGCAGCTCTTGAGATATAGAAAACCTAGCTTCCATTCCATAGCCAATCACAAAAGGAGAATTCCCTATTGACCTCTTGGGAGTTATCATATTATCCCATAAGGCTATCTTAAATTTAGGGTACCAAAATCTTTCACTATGCTCTAATGTTCTCTTAATAATTCTGATTAGGTTCTTATTGGTAGATTCAACCAACCCATTACCTTGAGGGTAATAGTTGGATGAAGTGATCAGGAATATACCATTATTATTTGATCAGTTAACTATTTTAGCACCCATAAAATAAAGAGCATTATCTAGAATGATAGTAGAAGGGGTGATAAACCTTGTTATGATTCTCTCATATAACTCCATGAAGGCACTATCATTAACCTCATTTAATGCTAATACCTTAACCCATTTGGTAAAATAGTCAGCTGCTATGAGTATCCATTTATGACTAGCACTTGATGGGGGGTTTATCATGCCAATTAAGTCAAGACCCCATTGCATGAAAGGTTGGTCCACTTGGATAGGATTTAGAGGAAGAGATACAAGCTTTTGATTTCCTTTAAAGAAGGCACATTGTCCACACCTTCTTACCCAAGCATGGACATACTTGAATAGGTTGGGCTAATAATAACTATCCCTCATGATCTTGGAAACTGTGGTCCTTGGAGAGAAATGGCCTCATACTATCCCATCATGAAACTTCTCAAGCAACACTCCAAACTAGTTGTTTTCAATGCATCTCAATAGCACACCATTGAAGTCTCTCCTAAACAACATGTCATCTATAAGACAAAAGGGTATAGATTGTAATCTAAAATACCTCCTTTGTGATCTATTCATATTATTAGGGTAATCAACATTTTGGATAAATATGATCATGTATCATGACTAACTTTTTGAAGGCAATGGACCAGCTAGTTGGGGACAATCATGGTTGAATAGAGTTTCATCTTTTGATTCATGAAGATTTGAAGCTAGATGCTCATAAAGGCCTTTACCCCTTACATATTTTATCACTTTGATATCAACATCATACTCTATCACTTTAGTGATCCACCCTACCCTCTTTTCACTAAGGTCTTTGCTCAAAATAAATTCCTTGGTGTTAGGATTAGAGACCATGACATGAATCTTGTTATTTGACACCATCTGTTTGAACTTTTTTAGTCCTCTTACAATAATAAAGACCTATTTCTCCAAAAAGGTATATCTAGCTTCATATTCTTCTAAACTTTGACTGAAGAATGCAATTGGCTACTCGACACCCTCATTATTCTTATTCATCAACATGGATAAGATAGTAACAAGGTTAGAAAAGAATACAACATGAAGTCTTCAGTAAAATATAGATTCATAAGGGTAAAAGCTTCTACAATTGCTTTCTTTATGACTTCAAAACTACTCTTACCCTCTTTGGTCCAAGAAAAGACCTGGTTCTTCTTGAGCATAGCTATTATAGGTTTTACTTAAGATGTAAAACCAGGTATGAATCATCTTAAGAAATCTATTTTGACCAATAAAATTTTAAGACCTTTATTATTCAAGGTCTATAATAAACCTAGCATAACCTCTATTCTCTCAAGATCGATAGTTAGACCATTCTTGGAAACAATATGTCCCAAGAGCTTACCTTCATAAACAAAAAATATGTACTTATTTGGGTTAAGGGATACCCCAATTGACTACATCTTTAAAACGCTTGCCTTAAATGTTACATGTGTTCTTTTTCATCCTTATAAAATAATGTTATATCATCTAGATAAACTAGTACTAACTCATTAATTAAACCTTTAAAGGCCATGTCCATTACTCTCTAAAAAGTGGTATCAGCATTAGACATACCAAAAGGCATCTTCTTATAAGCAAAGGCTACCCATTTGGTAGTGAATGCTATCTTGAATCGATCATCTTCATTGACTCAAATCTGATTGTAGCCTAAATAGCCATCTAGCAGAGACAAACATTGAAAACTTGAAACCATCTACAAAATATGCTCAATCAAGGGTAGAGGATAGTGATATTTGACACTTGATTAAGATCAACAACTATGTCTTTAAAGTTGTTAGCTACTACCTTGGGCATGATTGAAGTTGAAGCTCCACTATCCACTATGCAATTATGGACCAGCTTGTCACCTACTATGAGAGTGAGATAGACTAGTGGAGGTTTCTCAGCTTAGGTGAATGGTTCCATAATGGTAATAGGATAATTTTCAAGAGAAACATGGTCATGACTTTGGTTTGAGGATGAAGGACTAGTAAGAATAGTGGACAATTACTTTTGTAACAATGTTTTTTGGCTATGTATATGAAGGATATCCCATAAGGAGAGAGATTCTTTGGCACTCTTCAAGGAATATACTATGTTTAAAACATTGGTACTCACCTTTTGTTGTGTCTTTGGAGGTAAATAATTGATTGGAACTTTAAAAATAGAGTCACTTTGAATAGACTGTACCACATTCTGACTTCTTGGTGGTGTGGAAGCCTTTAGAGCTATCACAAAAGCCTTTGGAACTATCACACTCCCAACCACATCTTATTTCCTTGTAGGGTAGTTGGATGAGCCTATAGGCATGATGTTTCCATTTCTTAGAGCCCTTTTCTTGACCTTGGTATTGTCTACAATATAGGTTCATTGATTTAGCACAAATGTCTCTTCAGTCAGAAAGTTGGTGAAGATCTGTCCTTGAGTTTGCCAATCCTCATTAGCTTTCATCATCACCTCATATTCATTTGATAAGAGGGGAATAACTACCCCTTAAGACAATAGAGATTTCTCTCCATTTTTATTAGCATCCATTAATTAGTCTTACTACCAATCTTCTCCCTACACCAAATTTCTATAAAATGATATCATCTCCTTTGCATTGGTGGTAGAGCTAGGATTATATGTATTAGCATACCTATTGGGATTAGGCTGCCATTGGTCTCTCCCTATTCTATATTATTGAACATAATATTGTTGATAGGGATAAGGGTTCTAATAATCACCTTATTGCATATTATCTTGTTAAAGGAGAGCTCTTAGCCTTTAAATTTTTGCATCTTTATCCATGACATTATCCTCCTTCTTAGAAGTAGATCTAGGCTTAGTATTGATGTTAGGAATTTGAGTCACATTTGAAGCATCAATAGAATCATGAGATAATTGAGGCATCAACACTTTAGGTGACAATATTCCAACTTGGATGAGACTATGCTTAGATTTTATAGAGAGTTCATATGCTTTAGGGAGGGTAGATCCTCCCATAGGTTGAAGCATAATTGCAATTTTAGTCTCAATGGTTCTCAAGTAAGTAGGGAACACAAAACTAGTAGGTTGCCTCATAAGAGGAGGAAACCTATGCCAATTATTCTAAAACCTTTCATTTAAGTCATGCATTATTTCTTTAGGTCCCCTCTTTATCACATTGAGCTGATATATGAGAGAAGCATGGTCACTTTCATTTCCAAATTTGGAAGTTAGAAATACTCCAAACTCATCCCATATTGAGATGCATCCACCTTATAAAGTCCTATACCAATGAAGAGACTTTCATTTAAGGGACATGACAAGGAGCCTAATGGAAATGTTCTCTTAGATAATATTGTAAAAACTACAAAAGTTAGATAAATCTCTAATGTGCTCATTACGTGTGATATAACTAAATGTGGGCACACCTTTTGTGGCATTGAGAGGGATGGAATCATATGCATTAAATTGAATGGGGTGATCAATATTTAAGGTAATGAAACCATAAGTTCTATCCATATATTCTTCTTCAAGATATTCAAATTCTTCAACCTCTTCCTCTCTAGTAAAATCTACTCATTCTTTAAATGGTAGATTAGGCTATGGATACTAAATTACAAGAAGGATCTCAGGCTAATGGGGTAGATTAATAGGATCAGATGGTCTATCAAAGGATGATCTAGTGAGGATCATGAATTATAGGGGCAATTTTATACCTAAAAAATGGTCTAAAACTAGATTTACATTGAGGAGTTACCAAATGCAAAGTAGCACATCAATTTACAGCTAGTTTTTGTCAAGACCACCATTCACCTTGAAAATTTGTCTTGAAGATAATGGGTCCCATTAGATGTGATATAACTATTATCACCAAATTTTATACCCTAGAAGAGGGCGTTTAATCCTATTCTAGATTTGGGCAACATGGGAACACTTCTAGGTATGTGGGTGTACCTATAGTGGAAGTGAGCCTCTAAATTTTAAGGGCTAGTTCCCTAAATGTATCTTGAAGTGATTTCATGTATGCTAATGCTTATTTATAGGAAAAGAGTTAGAAGCTACATGCAATAAACCTAATATAAAAGAAGTGATGCATTGAGAATGTCTCCCACATGACCATCATATTTATACCACATTGAAATAGAAAATACAAACTAGTCTCTAATTTTTAATAGATTCTAACATGATTATTTTGATGTAGAGGAAAAATGTGAGTAGCATCACAAGGTAAATGAACCAGAGAGAAGATTTCAAACTTGAAGGATAATTTTACACTTAAAAAGATTTACACACTAGACTACACTCTATATGACCTATTATATTAAGAAATCTTGCTCAGACATGAAAGGATAAGGGAAGGAAGGATAGAGAGTTATCAATTATCATCACCATACATCACTTGCAGACTTAGAAAATTATTCAAAACTCAAAAAACAAACTTGTATTAATGTTTAAAATTAGAATATAACATTAATCCAACAAGGTTTTTCCATACATGGTGTGGTCTATTTTACAATAGTTCCAAAATTATACTTATATAAGAAAGGCCACAAGAGAAAGGGGCCTTAACGCTCAAAAAAGGAATCAATCAGTTCAAATGTTTTAACCTTAGTCACAACTACTTCCACAAATTATGATCCTTTAGGCCATTTGATTGATCTTCATCACTTTCAATCATTACACATTTACAATATTCCCTCTTTGATCCTCTCTAATGGTTGTAATAATAGAATCAAGCATTTCAACTAAGTTTAGGCATCCATCTGGTTAAAATAATTGGATCAATCCATTAGGGCTTTGTCCTGATGCATACCCAAAAGGGGAGAAAAGTCACTCTTATGTATCTAACTTTAGAAATGGCCATTGAAGTCTACATTTTTGTCTTATAAGTTTTTAATGGTGTTGTCTAATCCTAAAATATCCACTCCTAGCCCCAATTGACTCATGCTCAATCTTGGATCCATCATGTATGCTTGCCTTAGTTTAAAATTGACTCTTTGACCTCTACTTAAGTCACTTGTATCCCCTTTGTTATGATTAGTCATTGAGAACCAACTTGAATCATTAATCTCATGACTCATCTCACTCTATCAATTTGCATATGCATGGATACCTGTGAGCAATTAATATTCTACCAATTGAATGTGATTGTGCCACTTGTCACACACACATTCACCCTTCAAGTTCATTAACCATTTTAATTTGGCTCACTCCATTAAATTGAGGTGTATGATTGAGTAAGGACCATTGATATTGTTAGGACCCATGATTTACAACCTAATTTCTACTTCATGATCTTAAAATTGATGATCTATGGGATGTTATTTGATGTTCACAAGCTCATCATTGATGGTTGTGTAACCATAAAATTTAAGCACAAAAAGACTTACTTTGTTCATGCTTAAACTTGATGTTATTATGAACATCTCTAGATTTTGAAATCCAAATGATTAGTTGGAGGGGCTTGAATTTGACATCTATGGGGCTGCCCAAGACCTTTTGAAATTAAACAGTTATTTCCTTTGGACCTTTTCCTATATAATTCCTTTTGGATTCATGTGGAAAATTCCTTCAAAGTAAATTTCTTACTTTGTCTTCACCTTGAACAACTCTTGTAGATAAAATGTTTGAAATAATTCTTTTGGACCTTTGCCCTTTGAAAAGTGCCCTTTGGAACTTTGACTTGGTATGCTTTGCTGTAGAAAGGTCTTTTGGAGAAAATATGGGGGGAACTTGCCCAAGAAATTTACCCTTTGAAATTTTTAAAATTAATCTTTATAAAATAAAATTACCCTTCAAAAACATTGAAGTGGACTACTTTCTCAAGAAACATATCCTTTGAAACTTTTGTACTAGACCATTTCCCTGAGAAAGTTGCCCTTTGGGGAAATTATTTGGGACACTTTGTTTGGAAAAGTGCCCTTAAATATTTCCATTCTAGATCAAATCCTATAAAATATATCCTTTAGAACTTTAAAAGAGGCCCTTTCTTGTTGAAGGATTCTTTTAAGAAAATTGATCGGATAATTTTCTTGAAAGATCTTTATGTTGCCTTTTGCCTCGAACATTTTTTTTAAAGGAAATAGTCCTTTACCTTTCAAAAAGTGCCCCTCAAAAATATTTTAAAATATAATTTAAGAAAAGTGTTTTGGACACTTTGATTTGAAAGAAATCCTCCAAAAATCTTGAAGTGAACCATTTTCTCGAGAAATTGCCCTTCAAGAAAGCTATAAAGGACACTTGCTTACAAAGGTACCTTTCAAGAGAAATGTTTGGACCACTTTATTATTAATATAAACTTAAAAAACTTTGAAAAGTTCCCTTTGAATAAATGAGACTTTAGGGAAATTATTTTAGACAAAATGTCCAAAAAAATTCTCAACACTATCTAAAAACCCCGAAACAAAAGTCCCAAAAGAATTAACACTTGGCCAAAAGACTACAAAGCTTCTAAAGGAAATAACACTTGTACACTTATTATGGGATTTGTGTGAAACACTTCTTATGAAGGAAATCTAAATTATCTAATCACTTGGCCAAAATTTTAACAAAACTTCCAAGTTCAACCTTAGGCTTTTTTGGACCTGCTCTTGCAACTGCTCAACACCATGAAAATCTACTACTTGAATGTACGATCAAAATAAAACAACAAAAGACAAAAATACTAGCCTAGGCCATGACCCACTTGAAATGGCATATGAAATGACATTAAATAAAGACATAACATACTTTATGACATTATAAAAATCCCCTATACAGGATTTTGACTATAGGGGGGTTGACCCATTTTGGCTTGTGGGAAAAAAAATGGTCAACAATAACCTTATCAATATGTTTTTCATTATCAACATGGGTATCATCATGATACATAGTATGAGATCACTCATTGGTTTGAGATATATTAGATGGTGGGAGGGGAAGCTCAATGTGTTCAATAGGCACACCTCCAAGTCTAGGCATATGCCTAGGTTACATGTAAAATAATAAAAGTAGGAAAAGAAAAAGTACAATAATCTAAAACCTTATAAATTAGAAAAAAATAAATTCATATGAATATAGTTCACCATATATTTAACCCTAAAAATATCTATATTGGGGTTATCTAGGGTTAAAGGGGATATATATAGCCTAGTGCAAAAAGGTGATAACTATCTATATGACATGCCAATTGGGTGTTAAACTTAGATATAAACATACACTAAATATATTATGCCTAGTTATGCTAAATATAGAAACTATAATTATTATAAATATGTAAATTTAAAAGAAGTAATGTAATTATATAGTTCTAATGCTAACATAGTGTTGGATCTAGAATAAAAACTCAAACTAGAAGATGATTTTGGAATACTCACTTGATTCTATAAATTTGACCTATGTAACCTCAGATAGTTGCATCAGTCGGGGATGGTTATGTCAATGCTAAATTCTAAGTTAAATGTAAGTATACTATATAGAATACATATTTAAAAATGATGTAACCACTTGGATACTTCTAGGTTTGTCTTCACCTTCACTCTACTACATTCAGATCTGGGTCATGAACTATCACTCCTTATGAAATGTCAAAACCCTAGTTCTTCATCTTCATGATGACCTTGGGGAAACATATGTTAGTGGGAACATAATGTTGAGATAACCTAAAAGACCCCTCTAGCAGTGAGAACTTCTTACATAGGCAATACCCTGAAGAGAGCCTCAAATTGATGTGGTTATCCCCTATGTGTTGGTTTGTGTGGGAATATTGCAATATGTGAAAAGTAAGTACAACAATGACCTAGCTTATAATTGATAAACTATATCTCTTGGGATACACCTTCAATATTTTAGACCTATAGATGTGATTTCCATATTATTGATATGTAAATAAGAGAAAATAAGGAAGATTTGCTTACTCAAGTGCTTGATTGAATGCCTTTTATAAGTTGCATGGTGAGTAGGTAAGAAGTTTTTAGGTGATAAATGAATGAGGGTTGATATTTTATTTATATCAATCAATTTGTATAAGTAACTTGATTTAAAAAATTTAGGCCAACCATTAGGATATGTTTCATTTTAAAAATAGATGACTTTAGGGCATTGGACACTTGTGTCAGGTCAGGACACTAGTATCGATGCTATTATTAGTCTCAAACATTAGTGTCTAGGGAACAAGAAAGTAGGTACAAGGTCAAAATTTGTAGAAGTGGAAAATAAGTATATTTTAAGCATTTTGGACAAGATAAAAGTCCTAAGTCATCAACATAAGATTGATCAAACTAAGATATAGTCCAAGGGGCACAAGATATAACATATGCAAGACTTGCAATAGTGGGAAAGGTCTAGAACTAAGAGGAACAACCAAGGTTTGATTTTTCCAAGTATACAAGATTGAGGTGATATATAATACATAAATATCATCTACACCATTATCACGTAGGCCTAAAACAAATACCACCATCCTTAAAATAACTCTTATTAGTTTCACATGTTCATCTTGTCTATCATTATTTACTATTTATCTCATTAAAAAAACATCTAACAAACCTATTGTGTTTTCATAGTTATCAAGAGTTGATTGATACACCATTAGAATGTTTTAATTAATGTCTATTCAACTGCACATCCAAAATAAAATCATAATGGTCTTTTAAAAATTCCATAAGTTCTTGATCTCATAGACTCTAACCAACTTCTCTTCAACATTCAACCATCTTAAATTGTCACTCTACATTTATGATGCTTGATTTCATTAGTTGGTTACACTACCTAAAGGACTACATATTTCCATTTAATACACCTAATAATACACTCTTCTGATACATCTATTGAGCTTAGGAAACATTTTTGTGAAGTTATGTATTTATACTTTTTATTTTAGATAAATTAGATTTTTTCCATTTTTAATAGTTATGTATAGTGTTTGTATTTTAAGTGAAATTACCATCTACTTGCTACATGTCCAAACCATTCTTAAGTCAACTTTGGCATTTATCATATCCACTCATGTCCCTTTAATGACCAACCATCCCATTTATTATCACATCACCCACAAACCCTTATGATTCCAATTGATTATCATATCCCCCAATTTTTGTATTACTTATCACATATACATGAGCCCCATTTATTAACCACCTTCCCAAAAGTAAACCATAAAGTTCACTCAAACATAAGTGTTTAATTATTGTGTCATAGAATTTCACCCTTGTGGGAGAGTTATTTAGTCTCTTCCACTCCCAACCATAATATTAGAGCAACCTCAAGCTGTGGGTATCCTGTAGTGAGGTTGAATCTCTAAAGAAGGCTAACTTCCTCTTGGTAGATCACTTAAACTAGTGCTTCTACTTGGAAAAGGGATAGAAAGGGGGTATAGGGTAAATAAGAGAGATAAATGGGTGATGTACAAAATTTAAATGAGACTCACATAAGCATGAAATGAACAC
This sequence comes from Torreya grandis, assembly GCA_037957365.1. Lineage (NCBI taxonomy): Eukaryota > Viridiplantae > Streptophyta > Pinopsida > Cupressales > Taxaceae > Torreya > Torreya grandis. The sequence continues at coordinate 588,089 of JARHVA010007038.1, forward strand.
TAATGTATCATAGGACAATCCTTGCTTACATAATCTCATAAACTAGATAATTTACATAAATATTTCATAAACTAGGATCACTAAGTAATGAATGAAGCAAAGAGGAATTCTAAGATTCACACCAAGCATCTATTAATGAAGGAAAGAGGCCAAGTTTAGACTTAAAATAACTTGAAAATACATAAAAATAGGCAAGAAAAAAGGACAATGGACATGGAAGAACACCTTCTTCACAAGTCCATCATGCACAAGCTTACTAAACATAATTCACAAGTCCATCATGCATAAGCTTACTAAACATAATTCAAAGACAAGAGAGGTGAAAAATGGTCTTATTGCTTTAAGAGGTATTTCATACAAATTTTGACAGGGGTTTTGCCTTGTCAAATGAGAGTCTCCTCTCCCTAAAAATGAGTCTTTAAAAAAAAAAAATGATATAAATAGGAGAAAAGGGGAAGAGAGAGAAGAAGTGAGCAAAAAAAAATTAATAAATGAGTTGAAAACACCCTTCATGAATTATCAACCACATTTACATCAATTAGAACTAATCCTTCCTCAACAAAATAACCCTCATTAGCTCCAATAGCCTTCAAGCCCTCTCATTGGCTTAGAAACACACTAGAATATAATAAATTGTTGAGGATGATGAGTTATGATCCATTAGGAAGGAAAAGTATCCAAATATTTTAAAAATTTCATTAAATTCTCTACCTGAACTCTCCAACCACGAAATTATCCTCCATATTTCATATTGATATGTTATTTACATTATCAAATAGTCAGTTAAACTCATTCATCTAGTGTCCCTTCTGACACTCCTTTCATAATCATAACTCTACCCTTACTCCAAATCCTAAACATAGGTCCACTATAGATTAAAACCAATCCCCTTATTGGTTTTCATATAGTCATAATTTTAATGAAGATCCATAGGCACTAAGCTTTAATGATAAATAAGACCTAAATTCAAAACCCAAGATAGACTTCATAACCTAATTGATCATACCTTTGCATAGAAATGAGATTTAATGGTGGCATAAAAATTTACACTATTTTCTTATGTGACATCCAAATCATATTTTGATCTCATATTTATATGTTTGCATGCTTGAGTGGCAAAATATTTTGATCTAACGTGTCTACCTATGTGGCATCTCTTTGCCACACTATTTATTTAATTTGAATATATGACCATTATCACTTAGGAAATGTGTATTCATCTTGAGCCCCTTATAATTTGATCAAATTTTCTATGTCAATATCCTCAAGAGTCTCTTAGACTTGAATTTCAATCTTGGCTATTTATCTTTGATCTGCATCTTAAATTGTGACACTTGGCAACCCCACATGCCTTATGTATACCCTGCTATTAGTCTCCATCTAGTTAATCCTCTTACACTACATGGAAACCTTGAATGTAATTTGGGATAATTTATTTATTGAATTAAATCACACCATTGATCTTTGATCTAAATTGTTGAACATGCATCATCGATCTTTAATCTGTATGATTATGCATCATTAATATGCTAATTCACTATAATCATTACACATGGTAACATCACATTTGTTATCAGGATCTTCTAACTTATTGACCTCATGCTAATCATTAGATCTCCATCCACATGATTAAATGTTAGCTATTGATTTGCTTGACTTATTGAATTAATTTATCATTTGCATGCCATTGATCCTTCATCCAATCAAGTGAGGTTTTGACACTTGGCATCTTTATGATCAACTTATACCTTGTTAAAGATATTTAAATCCAAATGGCTATTTATTGTGGCTTTAATTTGATGTCTCCTATACTGTCCTGTATACACATAATATTTTCAAATTTTATCAAATATTGATGCATGACATCTTGCAGGAATCCATTGAGACTCAATCTCTCTGCGTGCATGCCCTAAGGGGTGCATTGGGAAAGAGGTGGGTAGACCTTTGGTGCTTTACTATATTTTTTTCTCTTATTATCACATTATTACCAATCCAAATAGATATTAAAACCATTCCCTAAGTTATTAATCCTCCCTTGCACACTCATCCAACCTTTTTCCTCTTTCCATCCCTCTCTTCCTCACCTTGATGCCCTTTTACCAGTTGGCTATACTAGGTCAACTGGGTTGGCCTTGTAATATTTTTATCATTTTATTAATGTATAGGGTCAATTGGGTTGAACCTATACTATTTTGGGTATTTTTCACTTGGAGTTTTGTTAGCCCTTTGGCTGACCTAGCTTGGGACCTAGTGATTTACCTCCTAAAAACATATAAGGTCGACTGGGTTGACCTTGTATAATTGACATATTCAAAAGGATTTAGGGTGTGATCCACATATAAATACAAGATAGTTTCATCATTGTTCAATATGCAATCAAAATTTATTATTCACTCGTGATTGGTTACAATCTACTCTTCCACCATTCTACTTGAGGAGTCTTAGCTTAGGGTTTCTACTTGGAGAATATAGTCTTGTGGATAATTCTTGGATGCTTTGGCCTTTCTTAGTTATCCTTACAAACCAAAAAAACCTCTTGTGAATCCCCTTTGGCCAAGGGAGAGATTGAGTCTAGATGGGTTCACATTTAGATAAGTATATTATAACTTTGTTCTCCTCTCTTTTAGTAGATAGAAGTAGCATAAGTATTGGCTCAAATAATATTACTCTTCATATTCCATGTATCAAGGTCTTACTCATATGTATATTAATTGAGATTCTCCTATAAATATTTTGATTAATTTACTAACCCCTCATGTTGTGCCACAATATTTGGTGTACACTAGATTATATTTACTTTCTTGTTATTAGAATATAGTGAACATTAAACCTATGACTCTTTTAGGGTTATTGCATGATTGTGTTAGACTGTAACCTTTGGAACCTTTTCTAGCATGGTGTATTATGATAAGTTATTCCCTAATAAGGTCTAGTGGATCTCCATATTGGTCATACACTCTCTTAATAAATGTATTCCCAATCAGAAGTGTAGGTATGCTCTATCTTCTCCAAGCCAGGATTGATTTAAAGACATGATGCCTTTTTTATTACATACATTATGGTGAACCCAACATGAACTAACCCTCACAATATATGTTTACCTTATTTCATTATTTCATCATTATTTTTCATCATATATTTTTTATACTAGATTGACTTTGTTGACCCATTGTCTAACTCCTATGTGCAAGTTTTTAGGTATAGGCTATTAGATTAACCATGTCAACCTAGTATAGCTTTTTATATTTTTAGACATCCAATCTAGACTACTATGTCAACCCAATTGACCCTGTACATTTTTAGGCACTCATTAGTAATTTTATATAAAGGTTAATCAACCTAGTCAGCCCAATTAGCAAAATTTGTAAGCATATATCAAGGTTATTGAATAATAATCTTCATTCTCTACATATCTCATCCACCAAGGTTCCTATCTATATCTCTACCTCTTTATTTAAAATATTTATTTTTATAGTTTGTAGTCTTTAAAACTACCCCTACACAATCAACTGGATCGACCTTGTCAACTTAGTTCTATGTTTTGTGTGCTATCTAGATAACTAGGTTTACTCTACTGACCCTATTCATTTTTAGACCTTACTTCCATAGTACAAGTTTAACCTTGTCAACCCTATTCTATATTTTGTGCATACACTATTGACTATATCAACATTATACCTTATTTCAAAGTTAGAATTAACCTTATATGTTAGTAATTAGCTCACACTTTTTTTTCTACTTACCTGCTTAAAATAGATCACATATCTTAATTAGGTGGTTTTTAATTAATCATTTAGTTTCAATATTTTCTATTTTATACACACATGACCAAATCACAAAATCTAAACAAACATTTTAACATTTTTCTACCCAAGACTAGCCTACTTGGATTTCATCACCAAGGTGAAGCTGACTTGATGTTTTGGTCAAATATAAAGTATGGTTAATGGTATATTCTAGATAATCACTTGACACCCTTATCATTGTGGTATGTGAAGGTGAGGGGGTAGGTCCCAATACCAAGTATGTATCATTACCACTATAGATCTCTTTTATTCCAAACTACCTAAAACCATCCTTAGATTGCCTTTCTAGTTCCTTGCTTACAATCAACTTCCCATAAGATTTAAAATCATATCTTAATAGTATTATAAACATTCAAGTTGACCAATTAGTTAGCTATTTACTTTCCAAGCTGATTGTAATTGTATTTTGTATTGTAAAAACTTGCATTAGCTAGCATTGGTACAAGTTTTTGTGCTATGTGCTTCAATTGGATTGGCCAACATTAATCCAATTGAATATTTGTTTCCCTTTAGTTATTTATTTTCTATATTACTTACAAAATTTATCTTATTTCATTTCACAAACTATTATAGGATTCTTAATTTTCCTTCCCTATTATACTTGGTCGACCTAGTTGACTCTATACCTTTTTCTAGCCTCTATTCACTGTACTACATCAACTTAGTCAACCCTATACTATTTATAGACCCTATTTTCTATGCTTGGTTGACCCAGTTAACCCATTACTACTTTCTACCTTCCTTGTTTATCAATCTAGTTATCTATTTCTCTTTCTTTGCATTATATTCATCTCTCTTCAGTCATAATGAAGTCTCCTATCCAAATCTTATTAGATAGCTTAAATCCATTTATATATTATATGGGATGTTTATTTCTACCTCTCTTTTCCTTCTAAGAGCACCATCACTCTTGGAGCACTTCTTCTCCTCCTTCATCTATGAACTATAATATGGTGCAAATAACACCTCAAGATGAAGTTGATGGATCTAATCCTTTCCTTACTTACCAAGAAACTTCTTATCTTCAAAATATTCAAACTAATGTGAGACTAATTGATACAAGTTTTATTAATAATACCACTAATAATCCTTCTTCTAGTAATCCTCCCCTTAACACCAATTTAGGGAGTGCTCCTACCAACACCAACCCACTTCTTGATACAACTCAAATTTTAGCCCAAGTTATCCAACAAATGAACATAATGAAAAATTATAACACCAAACAAATGATGAAACTTTAACAACATTTAGTTAATGTGGCTAATCAACCTCTAACTATGCATCCTCAAGATAACCCTAATTACATTCCTTCACCTCTTTAGGATTCCTCAGGCAATGCTCTTCCTTAACTCATAATGAATAATAAGATGATTCAAACTATTCAAAATGAGCCTTTAGCTCCCTTCATTTTAATCATTTATATTGGTAACATATCTCCAACTATCAAGTATGATGGGACTAAAGACCCCATCTCATTTCTCAAAGCCTTTGACAACCTTTACAAAGAGTGGATCCAAACTAATACCTTCACCATAATAAACTCTTAGTGAAAACCTTCACTAGCAATGTAATAGAATGGTATAATCAACTTCCCTAATATTCTATTTAGTAACTTGAAGATTTGGTTAATCCTTTGGTTAATGAGTTTTAACACAATGATATCCTAAAAAATTATCTTAGCTACTTCATCAATGCTAAATAATCTCTCACTGAATCAACTCATGATTTTATCAAAATATGGAAATCATTAGCCATAAATATAAACATAACATGACTTATGATAACTTATTTAATCTCTTTATCATTGACTTAACTCCCACTTTATAATATAAGGTTTGAATGTTTTCTCCCCAAACACTTGATGAAGCTCTTGACCAAGCTAAATGTCAAGACTTTCTTATGAAGCAATTCAAACCTAATCCTAAAATTATTAAAGGATATTTCAAAAAATATAATTCTATCACTAGTAATACTCCTCAAACCAAACTAGGAGTTACCAAAATTGATGTTACTTCACCTTCTCACACACCTCTTTTGGTTCATCAAATGAAACAATTTTTACTACCCTCAAAACCTTTCATCTATCCCAATGTTCCTCCTAAGTGGTATGATCCCAATTTTTTTCTAGTTCAATGCTGAAATTGGGCATTCTCATGAATCTTGTAGAGGGATCACTAAATTTTATATCTCCTAAATTCTTGGTGATTCATTCAATCATGAAGCTATGATCAATCTTTGTTGTCAAGAATACACTGCTACCTTTCAAAAATGACAAACTTCTAAAGCTTTTACCTTAAATAACCAAAAATATTATTCAAATAATTAATCAAACACCAAGGATGTTTGTGCCATTGACAATAATTATGATCAATATTTTAATAATTCTCAATATGTCAATACTGCTATGGTTAATTATCATCATAAGCTGGCTCATAAAGATCTTATTATCAAGACTAAGAAGCCATCTTTGGAAGAAAAAATTCTTAAAGATACTACCACTACTAATATTGCTTCAAAAACCCAAGAGGAACCATTTCCTCCTTCCAATCCTCTAACTTCAACTATTCCTCCAAAATCTAATTTACCTCCTAAACCTTGTGCTAGCTCTTCTAAATCTCATTAGAACTTTCTTGAAGAACTCAACTCTATGCTTTATAAGATTCTTGTTATGGAGTTGGTTCTCACTTCACCCTATCATCATAAGTTATTTATGAAACAACTCCATGATATTGATGATCCATCCTCCTTATATGAAGAACCACCTTCTATTGAATCTCAACCTACTAATGTAAATACCATTAAAACTATGTGTCCTTCTTCCAAGCTCTCTATTAAATTCCTTGAAGAAGACATGATCAATGATGAAATTATATTTTGTGCTGATGATACATCACTTTTCATCAAAGTAGCCATTAATACCACTCCTATCCTTAAATTTCTAGTTGATGAATGTTTTGGTATTAATGTAACATCTTTATGTCTCATCCAACAACTTAGTTATAACAAGGATCATCTCAAGAAAACCCATCTTACTTTTCATGGTTTTGATAAGACAAATCAAAAGCCACTTGGTTGCATTTGGATTCCATTAACCATTAGACATAAGGCTGTTTGAACCAAGCTTATGGTCTTTGACTTACCTATCTTATAACATATTCCTTGTTGGGGATCAACCAACAATGTTGATTACAATGTGAAAGCAATAAAATGTGGAATTAAACCAGAAAGATAAGTAACTAGAATCAGAAAATAACAAACAATAAGAGATACAAGAAACCACCCTGAAAACTTATATTAAACTCTTTACAGAAAGAATACAATTGAAGAAACTTCTTTTCTTCCACACCTCTCTCATATGTACAGATCTCTCTCTAGATCTCTTTCCCTCAAGATCTCTCTCTCTCTCAATTACAATCAACTCCAACAACCTGAAATGATTCACATATACAATTCTGTACAATTCAACATTACATTACAATAAGCTATGAAGAATTATCCTATTATATAATAATTAGGAAACATGAGCATACAACTACAGCCATCAGATGCACCTCCTAATCAAGGGCTCTAAATAGTCTTACTAATAATAGAGATGCGGACTTAAGACTAACACTTAATCCTATCATGCAAACACTCTGTTTTATCTAGGGAAATAGCATTCTGGATGCACAGGTAACTGATATCAGTTCCTGCCTATTTGCCTGTGACCAACATTGGCTGATCCATGACCAACGTTGGCATCTCCTAGTCTGCTCTTGATTGACGTCAGTCGCTCCTGACCGACACCGATTACTGTGTAGCACTAGCAACCTACAAAATACTCATTTGGTGAAGCTTTTAGCTCCACACCTCAATAATCTCCCACTTGGAGATAAACAGCTGCACCAGTACCTGTACAACAACATTTTCTAGCTCCTCCATCTTCAACTCAATCATGAAGACCAACAGAAGTTGAATGAAGATTCAACTTCTCCTTTGTTACAGGCTTGGTTAACATATCAGCAGGGTTCTTATCTGTATGGATCATCTCCAGCTTTAACTCACCATCCTCCAATACCTGTCTAATAAAGTGGTACCTAAGCTGTATATGCTTTGTTCTTGAATGAAAGGCTGAATTTTTAGCCAAATGAATTGCACTCTGACTATCACTATATAATCTACAACTCTCTTGCTCCTTTCGTAGCTCTTCCATGAACCGTATCATCCATATCATTTCTTTGCTAGCCTCTGTGACTGCAATATATTCTACTTCTGTAGTTGACAAGGCAACAACCTTCTGTAACTTTGATATCCAACTAACCGCCATTCCACCAACAGTGAAAGCATATCCTGTGGTGCTCCTTCTGCCATCCAAATCACCTGCCATATCTGAATCTACATAACCATGTAGAGAAGTATCTGAACCTCCATAGCATAAATGCCTACTGCTAGTCCCTCTCAGATATCTAAGGATCCACTAAACTACTTTCCAATGCTCCTTCCCTGGATTGGCCATATACTTACTTACAACTCCCACTACTTGGGTAATATATGATCTAGTACAAACCATTCCATACATTAAACTCCCTACTGTGGAAGAATATGGAACCCTACTCATGTACTCTACCTCATCAAGTGCATTAGAACATTGTTCTTTACTCAATTTAAAATGTCCAGCCAAAGGTGTGCTTACCGGTTTTGCATCCTGCATATTGAATCGTTTCAACACCTTGTTCACATAATCCTCTTGAGACAAAATCAACCTGTGATTTTTCTTATCTCTCTTAATGCTCATGCCAAAGATTTTCTTTGCTGCTCCCAAATCCTTCATGGAAAATGTGTGAGCTAATTTCACCTTAAGCTCAGAGATATCCTGCATGTGTGATCCTGCAACAAGCATATCATCTAAATACAACAACAAGATAATATATCTACCATTATCCAATCTCTTAAAATACACACAATGGTCAGATTGACACCTATTGTAGCCATGCTCAATCATGAACCTGTCAAATCTCAGATACCATTGTCTAAGAGCTTGCTTGAGGCCATACAAGTTTTTCTTCAATCTGCACACTAGCTTCTCCTTACCTTTGACCTCAAATCCTTCCAGCTAATCCATATATATTTCTTCATCCAAATCTCCATGAAGAAATGTTGTCTTAACATCAAGCTGCTCAAGATGCAAATCCTCAATAGCAACTAAAGATAATATAGTCCGTATAGAAGTCATTTTAACAAGAAGAGAAAAAATCTCACCAAAATCAATACCTAGTTTCTGTGCAAAACCTTTCACTAGCAATCTGGCCTTATATCTCATTTGTCCATTCTCACCTTCTTTCAACTTGTAGGTCCATCTATTCTTTAGTGTCCTCTTACCATCTGGCAAGTCAACAAAATCCCATGTTTGGTTCTCTTTCAAGGACTCCATTTCCTCAACCATGCCACGCTCCCACTAATTCTTGGATTCCCCCTGTATTGCTTCTTCAAAACTCTTTGGTTCTCCACCATCAGTAAGTAATAAATAGAATAATGAAGGGGAATATCAAATTGGAGGTTTATTTACCCTTTCTGACCTCTTGATGGGTGTCTGAGACTCATTCACAACACGCTGTCTGCCCAAATTCTCTGACAGTGACCGACCTCAGTCACTTCCAAGCCTGTAATTGGTTGACGTCAGTTCTACCTGACCAACCTCAATTAATTCCTGGCTAACGTCGATCACTGTATGATTGACATCGATTCTTGTATGGCCGATGTCAGTTCCTGCCTGACCAACATCAGTCTCTGTGTTTTCCTGTCTATAATTAATTTTTCCCATGAGCTCATTTTGGACCGTCACCTCATCCAATTCTCCATTGCTCTGCCCAGATTGATTTAGCTTCTTGAGCTGATCACTTTACATCACTTTTTCATTGAAAATAACATCACAACTCCTAATTATCTTGTTAGTTCCTAGATTCCAAAACCTAAATTTGAAATCATCAGAGCCATGGCCAATAAATGTGCACCTCATAGACTTAGCATCTAGCTTCTTTCTATTTTCCTTATCAATGTGCACAAAGGCTTCACAGCGAAAAACTTTGAGAAATGAGAGATCTACCTTTTTACCTGTCCATGCCTCTTCTAGAATTCCACCATCTAGAGCTGTAGAGGGTCCTCTGTTAATCAAGTACACTGCAGTATCAACAGCTTCTGCCTAAAACTCTAAAGGCAAACCATCATGCAATCTCATACACCTTACATGCTCCATTACTATTCTGTTCATCCTTTTAGCAACTCCATTTTGCTGAGGTGTCCTTGGAACCATCCTTTACCTATGGATTCCATGCATATAACAATACCAGTTGAACTTGTGACTGCAGAACTCACCACCATTGTCAGATCTTAGGCACTTCAATCTCCTGCCTGTTTCATTCTCAACCATAAATTTTCAAATCTTAAAAGTCTCAAATACATCAGATTTATTCTTAATACAATAGACCCATACCTTTCTTGTATCATCATCTATGAATGAAACATAGTACTGTGATCCTCCAATAGAAGCAACCTGAGCCTATCCCCACACGTCTGTGTGAACAAGCTACAACTTATGCTTCTTCTTTGTTGACCCAGTCTTGAGAAAACTCACTCTCTTCTATTTTCCAAAAACACAGTGCTCACAAAAATCTAGATCTATGCTTTTCAAATTTGAAAGCTTACCTTTTGACTTAAGAATGGACATTCCCTTCTCACTCATGTGGTCAAGCCTAGAGTGCCATAATTTTGCATCCACATCTGAAGTAAATAATACAGAAGGAGAATTATTAGTAACATAGTTAAATAAATAGAGAGTACCTACTCTCTTACCTCTAGCCAATACAAGTGCACCCTTGGTCACCTTCCAAGATTTAGCTGTGAGAGTTACTGTACAACTCTCATCCACTAACTTTTCCACAAAAATCAAATTCCTCTTCAAGCTGGGAACATGCATGACGTCTCTCAACACCCATGTGTTGCCATTCTGCATTTTTAGCTGCTCTTTTCCTTTGCCAATAATTTTACAAGGCTCATCATCCCCTAAGTAAACTATTCCAAAATCTCCATGGACATAGTCACTAAAATATTCTCTATTGGGGGTAGCATGAAAAGATGCACCAAAATCTAAAACCCAAGATTCTATATTATTATGCAAAGAGAATATTAAAGCATCTTGTGCAATACCTACAACCTTTGCTTGTTTTTTTCCTTCGTGCTGATTGTCCTCCTTAGGCTTTGACCAGCAATCTTTGCTTATGTGCCCTATCTTTCCACAATTCCAGCATTGTGGCTTCCTGCCATTTCTGGATTTGGATCTACCTCTCACCTTTGACTTAGACCTTGATCTCCCTTTCTTGCTCTTCTCTTTCTGCCTTCCCCTGCTCTCAAAACTTAAAGCATTCCCTAATGTTTCCTTTGTGCTTTTTCTGTGAATTTCTTCATTCAAGATTACACTAACAATATCCTCTACTTTTAAAATATTTGAAGCAGATGCAGTATTACTAACTGCAATTACCAAGCTATGCCAGCTTTTAGGCAAAGAACATAATATTAAAAGAGCCTTAATTTCATCATCAAACACTATTTTGACTGAATTTAATTGATTTACAATTCCATGGAAATCATTTAGATGATTAGATACAAATCCACCTTCCTGCATTTGCAAATTAAATAACTGCTTCATAAGATATACCTTATTTGAAGCTGAGGGTTTTTCATATAAATTTGCTAAAGTAGTCATCAACTCTACCGTTGTCTTTGCTTATGATAAATTAGATATCACAGTAGATGCTAGATTCAATCTTATAGATCCAAGAGCCTTTCTATCAAGAACTTCCCATTCTTCATCATCCATGTCTGTGGGCTTCTTTAAAACCCCACCTAATGGTAAGTATAGATCTTTCTGATACAGATAATCCTCTATCTGCATTCTACAATGTTGATAGTTTTTGCCATTAAACTTCTCCATTCTCAGTTTACTTTCTTCTGCCATTGCTTCTCCCACTCAAACAGAAATCCCTGTGAGTAACCTGTAATCAATACACACTAACCAGATCTGAAACACCTGTTAGTCAACCTGAGCTTTGATACCACTTGTTGGGGATCAACCAACAATGTTGATTACAATGTGAAAGCAATAAAATGTGGAATTAAACTAGAAAGATAAGTAACTAGAATCAGAAAATAGCAAACAATAAGAGATACAAGAAACCACCCTGAAAACTTGTATTAAACTCTTTACAGAAGGAATACAATTGAAGAAACTTCTTTTCTTCCACACCTCTCTCAGATGTATAGATCTCTCTCTAGATCTCTTTCCCTCAAGAGCTCTCTCTCTCAATTACAATCAACTCCAACAACCTGGAATGATTCACATATACAATTCTATACAGTTCAACATTACATTACAATAAGCTATGAAGAATTATCCTATTATATAATAATTAGGAAACATGAGCATACAACTACAGCCATCAGATACACCTCCTAATCAAGGGCTCTAAACAGTCTTACTAATAATAGAGATGTAGACTTAAGACTAACACTTAATCCTATCATGCAAACACTCTATTCTGTCCATGAAAATAGCATTCTAGATGCATAGGTAACCGACATCGGTTCCTATCTATTTGCCTGTGACCGACATTGGCCGATTCATGACTGACGCTGGCATCTCCTGGTTTGCTCCTGACCGACGTTGGTCACTCCTGACCGACGTCGGTGACTATGTAACACCAGTAACCTACAAAATACTCATTTGGTGAAGCTTTTAGCTCCACACATCAACATTCCTTGGTCATCCATGGACTCATTAAATGAGGGCCAGTACTTCTTTCGATAGTCAATGTATTAAATTATTACACAATGGAAAATGGTATAAGCATGAAGCTGATCCCAACCCATGGAGCATTCAAATTCCTAATCTTAAACCATAATATCATATTCCTACCATTCCTAAGATCAATAGTGATCCTTTAATCGAGTTCATCAACATGAATCTTGATTTATAAGTTACTCTTACGATTTTGAGGATGATGATCCAATGATTTGCAACATACTTGTAATACTACCAAGTTACCTACCTACATTTTGCAATGGCTTCTTCCTTCGCTATTACCTAGGGATCATTCTATTCCTCTTATTGACAAGTTTACTAATTTTTCCCCTCCATATAATGCTTAGGTGCCTTCTTTACCTGAAGATGCCTTCACTTACAATGATTTTGGAGTGGCCAAATTATTTCAAGATATTTTCATCATTTTTCCTCATATATTTAGTAATATTGGGATTTCACCCTCTGAAACTCCCCTTGATTCTCAAGCATGTAAAATTTCTCCAAAATACAATGATAACTATATAATAGCCCAAGCTCAATCTAAAGACTTGGATGTCCAAAATTATTAGAAAACCTTAGCCCAAATTCATGCTTTTAATCAAGATGCTCATACCATTTTTGTGGGTCATACCTTAGATCCTGAGAGTCATGTGCCTCTTACCAATCCTCCTCTTATCGATGTTCCTTAGGTGGTAGAGAAAATTATACCTTCCAAACCTCTAAAAATTAATACATCTCCTTTACCACCCATAAATCCAATCATTAATTCTAATCCTTTTCCCATCATTGAACCCATTAATATTCCCATCTCTTCTACTCCATGTACTTCTTCTACTCCTAAAATTACACTAGATGCTAAGGCAATTGATGCTCATCAGATACATTCTAATTATGATCACCATGGAAATCAAATTCTAGATCTTGAAGTAGATGTTGAGTATTATGGTCCTCTTCCTACCTTGCCTAGTGATGAATCTATCCTTAAGTTGTTTTATGCATGAGAACCTCAACTTTATTGACAACATCATAAACATAGAAATTTTAAAACTAAAACTTCTTACATCAACAACTTCATTGCTAGCATTAACTCTAAAACAAATCCAATTTATGCCTTACCTAATGCACCATACCACTTTCAAAATGGTAATGCCATATTTATTGAATAAACCACTCACATTGAATATGGTACTCCATCTTGTCCTCAACTAATTATTTTCTCTCATGAACTCTTACCTATCGAACATGATAATTTTAGATTATTCTTTGACAAATATCATGAAGCTTTTGCTTGGTCCTACAAAGACATGCTTGGAATTGACCCTATCATTACTGTATATAAGATCATTACTTATCTTGATGTCAAGCCTATGCATTTAAAACAAATAAAATTTCTGCCTAAATTTTCCACTTTATGTCATAAGGAAATCATCAAATTACTTGATGCTAAATTTATAAAACCAATGGATTATTTTGATTGGGTTTACAACATTATTCTCATTCAGAAAAAATTCACTATGGTCATTTGCATTTGTATTGATTTTTGTAATCTTAATCTTGCTTGTCCTAAGGATAACTTTCTTTTACCTTTAATAGACACCATTGTTGATTCCTTGACTAGTTATGAAATGTTATCTCTTATAGATGGCTTCTCGAGATACAATCAGATTCATATTGCCCCTGAGGACTGATATAAGATTACTTTCACCATGGAATGGGAAACCTATTGCTATGACAAAATGCACTTCAATCTCAAAAATGCTAGAGCTACTTACTAATGAGTGATGACTCACATCTTTCATGATCTCATTCATAAAATTATTGAAACCTCTGTGGATGATCTCATTGCTAAATCCAAACATCGTAAGAATCATCTTTCTAATCTTGCTATCATATTTGACCATATTATTAAATATAAAGTTATAATTAATCCTTAAAAATGTGTCTTTGGAGTCAAATCTAAAAAACTATTAGGATTCTTAGTTTTTTTGCATGGCATTGATGTTGACCCTACCAAAATTAGTGCTATCATCAAAATGCCCATTCCTCATTCTATTCCTAACATTCATATTTATTTAAGAAAACTTGAGGCAATTAGATGATTCATCCTTGAAATAGAATATCGAATTCACTCTATCAATTCACTTCTCAAAAAGGTGTTGCTTTAGAATGGATATATCCATGTTAAAAATCCTTTGATAATATGAAAGAGTCATTGCTTCATCCACCTAAACTTCATCCTCCTTCCAATGATAAAACTTTGATTCTATATACTTCTTCCACACCTATTTTAGTTGGGGTAATGCTTTCTCAACAAGTTGATATAGGAAGAGAGTATTCTATCTCCTACATTAGCTAAGGCCTCATTGATTATGAGACACATTATACCAAAATTGAATGTGATTGCCTTACCATCTATTTCATAGCTAAAAAAATTCATCACTATATGCTTTACCAAATTACTTACATCATTATTCATTTCAACCCCTTCATAATTTCTTCTCCAAATAATTTCTTCCTAGAGATAGAATTGGTAAATGGATGATCCTCCTTATGAAATTTGATCTCTACATCGTCACTCAAAAATATGTCAAAGGGTAAATCATAGCTAATCAACTAACCATAACTCCCATACCAACCACTTCTTCTCTTCAAGACAATCTTCTAGATGATAATATGCTTTAAATTGAAGGTATTAATCAATCTATTTCTCTCAAAGATTATTTTCATAGCTTTACCATCGATCTTAAAGCCAAAAGTCTTGATGATTCCACTATTACCTTTGGTACTACTAAACCAAAATTAGTTATGAAGGAACTTTCTAAAATTAATGTGAACTTACATGAGGATACTTGGACCCTTCACTTTGATGGTGCTAAATGCCTTCAAGGAGCTAGGGCATGTTGCATTCTCACAAGTCCTTTTGGTAAGATCATTATTTTATCTTTTTGCTTCACTTTTGATGTCACCAATAATATGGCCAAATATGAAGCTCTCATTTTAAGCATTCGAGTTGCTCTTGATTTAGACATTTAATACCTTCACACTTTAGGTGATTTTAAACTTATTTGCCACCAATTCAATGGTGATTATCAATGTAAAAGTGATAAACTCATCACATATCATCAAAATTCAACCACTCTTGTTAAGGATTTTATCTCTTTCACTATTGAGCCTATTCTTAGAGATAAAAATTCCATTATTGATTCTCTTGCTTCTTCAGCATCTCTCTTTCATCCACACTAAGTCCTTTCTAATCCTTCTTTTTTTATACAAATAAGAAAATATTCATCTTAAACTCAACCACTAGATTTGCTTATCTATCATATCGAGGCTGTTACCATTCAATAAAGCCCTTGGTATAAAGGCATCATTCAATTCTTAAAAAATCAAACTTATCCTCCTAATTTAGACTCTCATGAAAAGACATGTATTTGTAAACAAGCTTTCAAGTATGTATTTAGACACAACACCCTTTACTATCACAATGCTAATGGTTCCTTGCTCCATTGTGTTATGCAAGATGAGGTCCCTCTTCTTCTTGAACAAGCACATGGGGGAATTTGTGATGGCCACTATAGCAGACATGCTACATCCCATAAATGTCTAGGTATGGGTTATTTTTAGCCTATTCTTGAAAAGGATGCAATTAAATATGATAACAAGTGTAATCCCTATTAGTTTCACGATGATCTAATCCATTCATCTCCAAATAAACTTCAAACTATCAAATCTCTTTGGCCATTTTCCACATGGGGATTAGATCTCATTAGTAAACTACCTTGATCCCAATATGGGCATGTTTTTAACATCACTATAACTGAATATTTTACCAAATAGGTAGAATCTATGACTTTTTTTAACATCACCAATCCTACCATTTATAAATTTATTCTTAATCAAATCATTTGATGCTTTAGTGTTCCCCATACCATCATTTTAGAAAATGGTGGTAATTTAAAAAATAAACATGTTAAATAACTTTGTAATAAATTCAAAATCAATCATAAATTTTCCATGCCTTATCATCCATAATGCAATGGCCAAGCTGAGGCCACTAATAAAATTCTCAAAAAAATTCTCCAAAAGATAATTCATGAAACCCACACAAATTGGCATCTTCATCTTTACCTTGCACTTTGGGACTATCGGATTAGCATATGTACTACTGCTAGGGTAACTCCATTCTCGCTAGCTATGGTTCTGAGTTAGTCCTTCCTTTAGAAGTTGAGATTACCTATATTTGTATGTCTATTCATTGTATTATTCCTGATGAAGAATTACATGAATCTCTTCTTCATTCCCTTGATCTACTTGATGAATGTCATTTTTTTGACTTATAACATAACCACCAATATAAGGCTTGTATTTCCAGACAACATAACAAAGTTGTTAAAATATACACATTTCATGTTGGTGATCTTATCCTTAAATTAGACTACACCCATGATAAAGAAGGTAAATATGCCTAAAATAGTGGGTCCCATATTTCGTTAAAAACATTATTGGTCCAAGCACATACCATCTTCAAACCAATGAAGGCCATGTATTCAAAGAGCTCACAAATTCACAATTTATCAAAAATCACATTGCCTATACATTTCCTTATTTTCATGTTTTCTATCTACATCTATCTAACACTTTTTGTAGGTTACTTACATAGGTATTTCCCTCTGTAGCAAGTTCCCTCCTTTTAAAAACCTTTATTCCTCCCTCTTGGTTTTTTAGTTTCTTGATGTACCATATTTTTATTTATCTTCTTGCATTTTCTCTTTTTGACACCCCTTGGGTTTTTATTTTTTGATTTGCTTTGTAAGATCATGGATAGGACCTAACATTCCTAAGCAAAATTACCATCTTTTTTCTTACCACATTTTATCTTTTACTTTCTTGTTGGCACCCTCGTGGGTTTCTCTTTTATGAAGTTGCAGTGTAAGACCATGGATAGGACCCAAACCTCATAAAATTACAATATTTTCATCTTTTTATATCTTTATTCTCTAACTTTAGCTTTTGATTCTTTTGTTAAATGGAATTTATACAATAATATATGTTAGCATGTTTTCCTCCTTTTCCCTCATTCTTATGATAAGGAATCACACTTTACTATCATTATATCCCTTTTTTCCCTTTGTCACATTTTTTACAATTTTAAATAATTAAAATTGTTCTATGTGTCATTCCTCTTGTTTTCCCCTTTCACTCCATATTGGATAAAACAAGGTCAAAGTCAAGATAGCACATTTATTTCACCTAGATTTATGAGACTCTTAGACCCCATCTTTTTTTAATTTCTCTCTCTTAGAAAATTTATCCCAAGTATTCAAATGAAAGTCATCTTTACCACCCATGTTTGGTTTTCCAAATCCATATGGAGGAAGAATAAAAAAAGCCATCAATAAAGTTAAATGCCAAATCATTTTAATCAAAAGGCAATGGTATCTAAAAGGTAACATACAAAATCTCAAAGGTCAACATCACACCAAAAGATGTGATTCTAAACACATCTCCTATCTCTAATCAAATCTCAAACTCCAAAGTTGGCCTCATATAGAGTTGAGGTCTTTTAGAGTGCAGTAGGATAGTAGATTAGAATAGGGGAATTCAAAAAACTCTATGGTGCTACCTACTTTCTCATGCAAGTACCCAATATTCTCAGTAGATCGATGACTTTGTAAAGGGTCCTGAAGAATGGGGAACACATTGTGAGAAGGTAGGTCGATTTTAATTTTCATGCATATAGCCTTCATGGGATGATATATATACTTCATTTATTGACCTGCAACTTGTGTGGCTAAGAGAGGTTCTTTAGAGTCCTTAAGGTTAAAAAGTCCTCTTATTTTTACAAACTTTAATTTAAGTGTCTTGACTTTGATAGAGTTCCTCTACCTTGGTTTTTACTTCATTCTCCCTTCCACCCATTTCATTTCACCCCTTGATAGACAAATTTTGATTTCAAATCCATTTTTCATTCTTCTTTAATTTATTCTTCACCTCTTAAAAACATGTTAGCACTACTTTGTTTTAGTTTTATCTATCTGTAGAGCAAAACAACATGTTTGAGAAACTATGGATTACTTATTTATTTTTTACCATGATTTACATTCCTAGAATTGTTTCCTTTTACTATTTATCATTTATTGTACTATCCTACTATTATGGAGATCTGAGTTTTCACCCTTTTTCCATTATTGAGTGAGGTTAGCTTGTTATTTCTCACTCGATAATGTTGTTTCCATTTTATGCACCTTTGTCCATTATTGAGTGAGATAAGGATTATTACTTCTCACTCATCAATGTTGTTTTACCATTTTGTTTCTTTTTTTACCATCATTGTTTGCTTTCCATCCTATTTGAATGTATCCTTGGTTTAATTTGGTGAGTTTGCCTTTCTTACTTAAGGATAACTTGTTTGAGTTTTTTGGTCTTTAGTAGGCTTGGATTTTTGGTTACTTGATTTAATCTTGTTATTTGACTTGGTCATTTGGTATAACATAACACCTATCACCCCAGCTTTCCAAATTTCCCTAGTACATCCCATCCTCATAGAACCAGTTATCTTGGCTTTCCTACATTTGTTTGTTTTAACTCTTTAGTTTTGTATTCTTGGGTTTGTCAAAAGTAGTCTCTATTCCCTCCAAAATCAAAAATAACAACACAATAGACCATCATATAGTGATAAAGGCAAGTCAAGGTATGTATTAAATTTAATTTTTAGTCATTTACTTTTAATTATTTTTACTTTAAAATACTGCAACTTTTTGTTAGCATCAACATTGTGTGTTACTATATTCTTTCTCAAAACACCATCCCTTATTGCACCTTAGTGATGCATGATGATATTAAAGTGGGGCATATGTATACACATAATATTTTCAAATTTTATAAATACTAATGCTTTACATCTTGCCAGAACCTATCAAGAATAAATCTCTCTAAGTGCAAGCCCTAAGGGGTGCATTGAGAAAGGGGTGGGCAAACCTTTGGTGCTTTGCATGATTTTTGTCCCTTATTTCCACATTATTACCTATCCAACCATATATTAAAACCATTCCATAAGTGATTAATCCTCCCTTGCACACTCCTCCAATCTTTTTCCTCTTTCTATCCCTCTCTTTCTCACCTTGATCCCCTTTCATCAATTGATTGTACTAGGTCGACTAGGTTGACCCTAAATAGTTTTTAGTCTCTAATTATGTATAGGGTAAAATGGGTTGAACCTATACTATTTTGGTTATTTTTCACTTTGAGTTTTGTTAGCCTTGTAACTGACCTAGCTTGGGACCTAGTGATTTACCTCCCAAAAACATACAGGGTCGATTGGGTTGACCCCATACAATTGACATATTTAGAAGGATTTAGGGTGAGACTCACCTATAAATACAAGATAATTTAATCATTATTTCAATATTGAATCAAGATTTATTATTTTATCATGCTTATTTACAATTTTCTCTTCCACCATTCTACTTGAGGTGTCTTAGCTTAGGGTTTCTACTTGGAGAATCTAGTCTTGTGGATAAGTATTAGATGCTTTAGCATTTCTTAGTTTTTCTTACAAACCATGATAACATATTACCAAGCCCCTTTGGCTAAGGGAGAGATTCAGGCTTTATGGATTCACACTCAGGTAAGTATATTCTAACTTTGTTTTCCTTACTTTTAGTAGATAGAAGTAGCATAAGTATTGGCTCGAATAATAGTAATCTTCATATTTCATTTATTAGGGTCTTACTAATTTATATCTTAATTAAGATTATCCTATACATGTTTTGATTGATTTAATAAGCCCTCATGTTGTGCCATAAGCTTTGGTGTACACTAGATTAGATTTACTTTCTTGATATTAGAATAGAGTGAACATTAAACATAGGACTCTTTTAGGATTGTTGCATGATTATCTTAGATTGTAGGATTTGGAACCCTTACTAGCATGGTGTATTGTGATAAGTGATCCCATAATCAGGTACAAAAAATCCCCATATTATTCATGCTCCCGCTTAATAAATGTATTCCCAATCATAAGTGTAGGTATGCTCTATCTTCTTCGATCTAGGATTGATTTATAGACATGATGTATTTTTGATGAAGGCTTATATATTGAGATAAGAAACACACCAAGACACAAAAATTGAAGGGGATATTCATGGCACAAAATAAATCATTTTCATGTAATCCTTTAACTTTGATTTACTTTCCAAGTACACTAATCAAATGCATAGCCAAACTAACATGTTCATTCTTGTATGATGTGATAAGATAATCTCATTCCTCTAGGCTTGTGATAGTCATATTTATCTCTTAAAAAGGACACTAGGAGGAATTATAACTTTACCAAGACACTTTTAAACTTCAAAACCATCTTTATTACCTTAATAACTTGTAAGGGATGATATTCACTTGTAGTTTTAGACCTGCTTCTAGGCCTTTTCTTCAAAATTTATAAATTCACCTTAAGGCTTTCTTAAAGTGTTTCAAAATATTTAAAGTGACATGTAATCTTCTCCTTCCAGCATTAGATCACTTACTCAACCAAAAATCTACTCAACTTCTTGCACCACACCAAGACCTCCCAGAATACTACATTACATCATCAATTCAAGACTAGAAAGGGACTAGTCATGGGGGTAGAAGGTCATTGAAAGGTTTAAGAGAGTGTCATGATATATCCAATAATTTTTTTTTTATATAGGCTAATTTTGGCCAAAATTTCTAGAATCCTCCTGGGATTATGTGCATGCTATGAAACATATTAGTTGCCTTGTTTGATCCATTAGGCATATAGGGCCACAATCATTTGTTCCTAGCTAATATGAAATTGATATAAGGTTATCCATTTTTGAAAACCTCATTTTGAAGTAACAAGGACAATTAGAAACAAAACTAACCTTGTGACTAAGGAACCTAGGGAAGGGAAACACATAACTAAAACGATGTGTACAAGGCACTTAGAGGAAAATAATAAAAACTATAAAAAATGTAAAATATATATGATGGATATAAAATCATATAATAATAAGTCTTCAAATGAATCCCATTAACTAATATGGGTAATACCTCTTCATCTAGTTGGGAAAATTGAAAAACATTATGCTATTTGCATCTATGGATCAAGTAACGGCCAGTCTACAAGTGTCAAACTTGGTATAGTTACCTAGCTTAGCCTTATTTGAATCCCACTTGAGGACTAGATCCCCTTATTTAAAGTCCATTTTTATGGATTTCTTGTCAAAGGACTTCTTGAATTGAGTTTGATGCTACTCTAGTGTCTTAATTTCAAGGTCCCTTATTTCTTTAAGATCCATGAGCTTTGGCATCCTTGTGCTCATAGGTTCACTCTTAATCAACTCAAGTTGATGGGATAACTTTAAGGTAGGAAACCCAAGAGAGATAGACAATTTAGCTTCCCTCCCATATATAAGGACAAAAGGTGAGTTGTTAATGGCAACTTTAGGAGTCACTCTATCAACCCATAAGGCCATCCTCAACTTTATGTGCCACACTCTCTGATTCTCTTCCATAGTTATCTTGATGATCCTTATCAAGTTTTTGTTTGTTGAATCTACCAGTCCATTTCCTTAGGGGTAGTAATTTAAGGATGTACTAAGGTAGATGCCTAGATAAAGTTCTGACTCACTTGTACTCATACCAACAAATGCTAAGGAATTATATTATTGTCACTAGTACACCAAACCTTATTACTATGCTATAATAGAAGTCCGATACTACTATTTCATTAGATTATTTTAGGGTAATTGATTATACCCACTTAGTGAAGTAGTCAGTAGTAGTGAGTAATTATGTGTGTCCTCTACTAAAAGATGAATTGATAATTCCTATGAAGTCCAAACCTCACTGCATGAAAGGTTTTTCCACCTAGATTGGGTTGAGAGGAAGGGCTACCAATCTTTGCTTGAATATAAAGAGAAAACACTTTCGACATTTTATCACCCATGCATATGCATAATTGAAGAGGTTGGGTTAGTAATAACCATCTCTCATCACTTTTTTTGTTGTAGTCCTTAAATCAAAATGGCCTCCCATAGGCCCATCATGGAATTTCTCTAAGAGCCTTGTCACTTGGTCATCATCTATGCACTAAGAAGCAATCCATTTAGGTCCTTTCTAAAAATAACCCCATCAACTAATACATAAGGTATAAAATGAATTTTAAAATACCTTCTCTTTACCTTATCTATACCTTATGGGCACTCACCTATTATCAATAATCTTATCATATCCTAGAGCTAGTTAGTGTGGGGTGGAGGTGCATCTATTCATGAGTTGTTTTATGTCACCAAGACAACCTCTTTATATTCCTAAAGGTCATCAACCATATGCTCACATAAGTCTTTATCTATCACTAGCTTAGTGGCCTTGATCTCCACATCATACTCCATGACCTTGGTAATCTAACCAACCCTCTTCTCATTCATGTATTTTTTAATAAGGAAGTCCCTCACTCTAGGGTGAGACACCATAAGATAAATCCTGCTATTGGAGAGCATTGGTCTCAAATTTTAAGGCTTCTTATCTCTATAAGGACTTGATTTTCTACAAAAGTATACCTTAATTCATATCTTTTGATCCCTTGACTAAAAAAGGAAATTGGTTTCTCAATTCCTTCACCATTCTTCTGCATCAACATATATGATATATTTTCAACATTTATAAAGGCATACAATCTAAAATTCCTTGAGAAATTAGAATTCATGAATGTGGGTACTTAGGAAATGGCTTACTTGATAGCCTTAAATTATGATTTACCTTCATTATACCAAGTGAACACTTGGTTATTCTTCAACATAGTAGTGATGGGTTTAACCAAACCAAGAATAAACCTTCTCATGAATTTTATTTTCCCTAGTAAACTCTAGAGTCCCTTCTTATGCTTGGGTAAGGATAATGCAAAGATGGCACTTATTCTATCAGGGTCAATAACTAATCCATACTTTGAGATATATGTCCATAGATTTTTCCCTCATGAATAACAAACACACATTTATTTGGATTAAATGAGATCCCATATTCTCTACATCTTTCAAAGATCAATCTTAGGTGATCCAAGTGTTCACTAGCCTTCTTGGAGAATTTTTTATTTCATCCAATTAGAATAGCATAATTTGATTTAACAAGCCTTAGAAAGCCATATCCATGGCTATTTGGAAAGTTTTCCAAAATTTTATAGGCCAAAAGGCACCTTCTAATAAGCATATGTTCCCCACTTTATAGTGAAGGTGATCTTGTATTGGTCTTCCTCTCTTACTAGCACTTGGTTGTATACTGAGTACCCATATAACAAAGAGAAACATTCTAAACCAACAACCATTTTAAGGAGTTGCTCCATGGATGGTGAGGGG
Organism: Torreya grandis; assembly: GCA_037957365.1. Classification (NCBI taxonomy): domain Eukaryota; kingdom Viridiplantae; phylum Streptophyta; class Pinopsida; order Cupressales; family Taxaceae; genus Torreya; species Torreya grandis. Next base: position 612,085 of record JARHVA010007038.1, read on the forward strand.
TAATGATCCTTCAAAAAGACCATGTTTAAGTCCTTAAATTCAACACACAATTGGATTTCACCATTATTCTTCCTAATAGGTACCAAGTTGGCTACCCATGAGGAGTGCTTGATGGGAAAGATGATGTTGGATTCAATCAATTTAGTTAATTCTTCCTAATTAGCTCTTCAACTTTGGAGTTGATAGGCCTTTACTTCTGCCTAACAGGATTGGCATTAGCCTCTAACTCTATAGTGTGTTAGGCTAGCTTGGGATCAAAGCCTCTTAGATCACTATATTACCAAGAAAAAATGTTTGAATATCCATTATAAATTTCAAAGAAATCATGCCTTTCAACCTTAGTGCTTATCTTTCCAAACTTGAAGATCTTGTATTTAAAGATAAAGATTCTTTCATAGTTTTCCTCATCAGTTGACATCACTTCCTTATATTTCCTCATATGATCTCCTTCATGGAAAAGAACTTCAAGGATGACCAACCCTTTAGGAATTTTGTTAAACCTCAAATGAATAATTTGATCCTCAAACTGATGTTAGAATTTACCTTGGTTGATTGAGGAAAAATCTACTTCCTATTATAGGAAATAAGTAATATACTTATCACTATCAAATAACTACTAATGATATTCATTATTTAGAACCAATGGTCTTACCACCACTTAAACATGTGGTTTCAATTTGGACTTCTTCAAATTATTTGGGATGTTAAACTGAGCTCCCACAACTGCCAACCTATCAGCATGTTGGTTTTGGTTCTTTGACATTATTTGGATGTTGAAGGCCTCAAAGTCCTCAAGTATATCCCACACTTTATGTTTGAAAGATTTCATCAAGGTTTTATTTATGATGTTTTGTCCTCTAGATTGATGAACTATCAACTTACTATCACTATATACTTGTAACTTCTTGATTCCTCTCTTACTATCCCACTGAAGGCCAAGGATAAGGCCCTCATACTCAACTACATTATAAGAACAAATAAATTATAACCTATAAGAAGAGAAGTACTTATCATTAGAGGTATATACTAGTGTTTCACCTACACCTACCCCATGTTTTCTCCTTGAGCCATCAAAGGACAATTTTTGTAAATCACTAGTATCCTCCCATAGCCTAGTGAGAGATGGCATGGACTCATTTTCCTCATGAAAGAAATAGACTCCCATGTATCTTTCTTCAACACCTTCCAAAGGGTCAAATAGATGATTTTCACTACATAAATCATCTAAGAACATACTAGGTATCTCTTTAGGATGAGTGTTTAGTTATTAACTAACTAGGTGCTCATCTTCATCTAGGATGGTATAATTGATGTTTGGGATATTTGGCCCATAAGGTTCAATGTTCAAGTTTGTAATAGGCACAATTTTTATGGATACCTTGGTCCCATACCTTGTTCTAAAATATATGAGGACTAATCTGCTGCTAGATAACCTCTAATTTTTTTTGTGAATTCTCTAGACAAGTATAGAGCAAAATGAGGAGGCACATCTAAAATCAACATATACTGAGCCACTAAAACACTAGGACAAACATGTAGTGTCAAGTTTAGACCTTTGATGATGCCAACTAGTTTGTGGAAGATCCATTAAGATGTAAAAATCCCTTAGATTGGGGTCCATAATTCAAACCAAGCTGATTTGATATTGAATTTAGAATCACTCAACTACTTTCTCCATTGTCTACCATGTAATTATGTCCAAAAGGTCATCAATGATTATATAAATATGGAAGGGAGGAGGTTTGAATACCTTATTTTATTATCCTTCATTAGGCCCTTTGGTTGTATTAGTGAGAACCACATTTTCCTTGCTTGGTGGCTTCTCAAAAACATTGATCTTTGATACACCTTCCTGAAGGACATCCACCTAACTAGGCATAAAAAACATGTCCCACATTAGCACACTCACATTAGACTTCTTCAATTGTTTAATAATATTGATGGGAAAACCAATAAATTTTTCTTATGATTTGGGAGCCACAACCATACTTTGAACTTGTGAGTTTTAAGGTACAAAGGCATTCCCTTGGTTTTGATTCTTTGGAGCTATTGGGACCTTTGGAGAAGAAGTAGGTTCACTTGAATTTAATAGTAATGGAGTAATAGTAGGAGGTTCTTTGACTACTTCCTGGTTATGATCCATGTTTCTTATTTTAAACCTTGTATTATTTGCCACTAAAATGTATGCTTGGCTAAAAATATCCCATTGATTGAGTGCATAACACTATTCCTACTCATAGTTAACTATTGTAATACCCAGCTAGTCTAGTAATTCATTAGGCCCTTAGCCTTATTGAAGCTCTTTCAATTTTATCATCATAGGTACTTTTGTGTTTTGAGCCATAAGAGCTTAATTTATCCATAACTATCACCCTACTACCATTGATCATTGAAATATTGATTGAACTCAATGTTTGGGATAATGGATTAACCAAAAGATTGATTCCAAGGAATAATACCCTCACTTTCTTGAGCAAAGTTATTTTGATTAGGGACCAAAGTATTAGAAGTACTTACAACATTTAGATTATAATCATTTTCCCTAACATAGTTAGGTTGACCTTATCCTTGGCCTTGTCCTTAGAAATTTTATTTATAGAGTGGCCTATTTTCTTGAGAAGAATGCTACTGATATGAAGCTTGATAAGTTTTATTTAACTAAGATTTCTACGTCTTCACATTCACAAGTTCATTTCCCAGGGATTGAAGCATGCTCTTAAGTTCTTAGAAGTTCTTATGCTCTTGAGAATCACTAGATTAACCAGTTGAAGCCTTTTCCTGCTTTGGTGTAGGTATGGAAATAAGTATTGGCATAGGTGGAATGGTAACAAGGGGAGGAATGATGATAGGAGGTGGTTGAATCTTAGGAAATATAGGCATTGGTGGACTAGTTGTAATCTTTCTAGCTTGTACTAGATAATTATCTTCTCTAATTAACACCTCATAAGCATCTGGTAGTGTGTTTCCTCCGACAGATTGAATCATTACTATAATATCACTATTAAGATATTTTAAATAGTAAAGGAAAGCATAGTTAGGAGTAGGCCTACTAGAGACTGGAATCCTGTCTCATGTCTTTTAAACTATTATATTGAAATCCTGCATAACCTCATGAGGAGACCTCTTAATTGTAGTTAACTATTATATAAGTGACAAGTGGTCACTCTTATCTTCAAATCTCTTACACAATGCATCACTTAACTGATCCCATAATGTGATGGAGTTAGTAGTAAGGTTTTTATACTAGTCTAGGCCTTTACCCTTGAAAGATATGGCCAACAACTTGATGGCCACATTTTCTTCATTTATGTCATGAATATTGCTAAAGTTGGATATATCTATGAGGTGCTTAGAAGGGATTGTAGAATAGTCTCCCATGAAGTAAGAAACACTTTTAAAAGCTACCACTAGAATTGGATCATACTATTAGAGGTCCAAAGGACTCTAATCATTAAAATCCATAAAATGGAAAGCCCCAGGGGCTGCCATGGTAGTGAAAGGACCCAACAATATCTTCTTGCAAAGGTAGATTTAGAGATTGGTTTAGGAGGAAAGTTTACCACGTATGGGTGAGTATTAGCAAACCTTAACCTTCTTATTGAGTTTAAAGGTAATTTAATAAATTCAAAAGGGATACCTCTAGAAGCTAATTTTATAGTCACCTTTGGCATGAAAGATAGTTACTACTCTACCACCAGATTATTGAGTGTTCTTCAGAGTTTCCAAATACTAAAATATGAAAGCTATAACCATTAAAAATTGATCAAACTAGCATCAAAACTGACCAATCTTATTCAAAAGTGGTCCCACCAAGTATGCCAAAAACTATTATGGCATATAATTACACCCTTTTGGGAGATTTATTTAGGATCTCCCACTCCTAGCCACAATACTAGAACAACCTCAAGCTGTAGGTATACTATAGTGAGGTTGAACCTCCAGAGAAGGTTGACTTCCTCTTGGTAGATCACCTAAATTAATGATTCTACTTGGAAAAGGGATAGAAAGAGGGTATAGGGTAACTAAGAGATCTAAATGGGTGATAAAAAAAAAATTAAATGAGACTCACATAAGCATGAAATAAACATTGATGTAGAACAAGATAATCCTTGCTCACACAAGCATCCAAACTAGCTAATTTGCATAAGTATTCCATAAACTAGGCTCACTAAGCAATGAATGAATCAAAGAGGAATGATAAGATTCACACAAAGAATCCATTAATGAAGGAAATATTTCAAGTTTAGACCTGAAACTAACTTGAAAACACCTAAAAATAAGAAAAAATAAGGATAATGGACATGGAAGAACACTTCTTCATAAGGCCATCATGCACAAGCTTACTAAACATAATTCAGAGGCAAGAGAAAGGTGAAAAATGATCTTATTGATTCAAGAGGTCTTTCATAAAAAAATTGATAGGGTTTTTGCCTTGTCAAATGAGAGTCTCCTCTCCAAAAAAATGAGATTCTTTTTTTTTAGCTAGGGGAGAAATAAGAGAAAAGGGGAAGAGAGAGAGAAGAAGCGAGAAAACAAAAATCAATAAATAAGCTAAAACCACCCTCCATGAATTCTCAACCACCTTTAAATCAATTATAACTAATATTTCCTTAAAATAATAACCATAATTATCTCCAATAGCCTTCAATCGCTTTCATTAGCTTAGAAACGTACTAGAAGACAAGAACTTGTTGAGGATGACGAGTCATGATCTATTAGGAAGGACAAGTCTCCAAAGACTTAAAATTTCATTAAATTCTCCACCTGCACTCTCCAACCACCAAATTATCCTCCACACTTCATCTTGATTTGTTCTTTATGTTAGTAGAGAGTCACCTAAACTCATTCATCTGGTTTCCTTTCTGACACTCCTTTCACAATCACAACTTTGCCCTTACTCCAAACCCTAAACATAGGTCCATTGTAGATGAAAACCAATCCACTTATTGGTTTTTATATAATCATAATTTCAATGAAGATCCATAGGCACTAATATTTAATAGAAAACAAGACATAAATTCAAAACCCAAGATAGAATTCATATCCTAACTGAGTAGACTTTTGCATAGAATTGAGATTTAATGGTGGCATATAAATTTATAGTGTTTGATTATGTGACATCCAAATCATATTTTGATCTCACATTTATATGTTTACATGCTTGAGAGGAAAAATATTTTTATCTGATGTGTCTACCTATGTGGCATCTCCTTGCCACACTATTTATTTAATTTGAATATATGAACTTTGTCACTTTGGACACGTTTTTTCATCTCATGCCCCTTAGAATTATATCAAATTTTCTCCATCAATCTCCTCAAGAGTCTCCTAGCCTTGAATTTCAATGTTGGCCATTGATATTTGATTTGTATCTTAGATTGTGACACTTGGTAGACTTGTGTGCCTTTTATGTACCTTACTATCAGTATCCATCAATTTAATGCTTTTATACCATGTGGTAGCCTTACATGTAATCTAGGCTCATTAATCTATTGTCTTAACTCACACTATCAATAAATAATCTACATGATTAAATACACACCATTGATCTACTAATTCACTATGATCATGACACATGACACCATCACATTCATTCTTAGGATCCTATAACTTATTGACCTCATTCTCATCATTAGATATCCATCTACATGATTAAATGTGCATTATTTATCTATCTTAACTTATTGACTTGATTGATCACCTACGTGTCATTGATAATTTATCCAACTAAGTGAGGTCTCAACACTTGGTATCCTTATGATCAACGCATACCATGTTGAATATTTTTGAATCTAAATGACTATTTCCCATGGCTTTAATTTGATGTCCCCTGACACGTCCCACACTTTTAGATCATCTTTGAAGGCTTATATCTTGAGATGGGAAACACATCAAGACACCAAAATTGTAGGGGATATTCATGGCACAAAATACATCATTTTCATGTAATAATTCAACTTTGATTTACTTCTTGAGTACACTTATCAAATGAATAACCAAACTGACTTATTCATTTTTTCATGACATACTAAGATAGTATAGTTCCTCTAGGCTTGTGGTAGTCATCTTTCTCTCTTTAAAATGACATTAGGAGGCATTATAACTTTACCAAGACAACTCTTAACTTCAAAATCATCTTTATTACCTTAATAAACTATAGGGGATGACCTTCACTTTCAGTTTTAGACCTGCTTATAGGCCTTTTCTTCAAAATTTATAGATTCACCTTAAGGCTTGCTTAAAGTGTTTCAAAATCTAACAAGTGACATTTGATCTTCTTCTTCCACTATTGGATCACTCACTCAACTAAAACTTAGCTCAAATTCTTTCACCACACTAGGACCTCTGAGAATACTACACTACATCATTAATTTATGACCAAAAAAGGATTAGTCATGGGGGTATAAGATCATTTAAGGGTACAAGAGAGTGCCTTGATCCATATATGAAAAAGTTTTATATGTAGGCCAATTTTAGCCAACACTACCTTAAGTTGGTGGGAATAAGGAGAAATTTTTTATTTATATATTTTAGATTGATATGGACTTCAAAAATTTAGTTGGGGCTATAATTAAAAATCATGTCAAATGTAGCAATTCCATAAGAGGGATGTCAATCATTACATGGGAAATAATGATAAGGATACATTAGTTCTATTTCTAAACATCACCACATTTAGAAATTGAGACACTTACAACTCTATATTCAATCTATAATGAACATAAATATTCACTATTTGTAAGATATTTTATACCTACAATAATTATGTGCACACCTATAACCACTACTATGCACACTTGAAATAAATATTGAATCTTACCTATCGAAACTACTATATATTATTGTTTTCTTTAGATGGTTAAAAGATCTACCACATGTCATGATAAAAACACCTATAGTTTTATGATACTTTTGAATGATAAACAAAGTTATTTATAATTATATATGCCTCCAAAAGTTCTTGTTTCATTCATTTTATTGGGAAATTATTGTCAAGATTCATAATTTAGAATGACTGAACAAGAAAAATATGATGCACATAAGAAATATTTTACAACTGTTGTCAATGATGAGACTCAACATATCTCAATGCAAGTCATTCTCCTACTACTACCACATGGCTAAAAATATCAAAGCATATTAAAAAATAAGTGGAGATGAATAAATAAAAAATATCAATAAATATAAGGATGCCTTCACAAATATACATTGGAGATATATCATCTAGTGACTTGAAAAGTATTTATGTATCTTTCATTTCCCATTCTAACTACATCTGTATTAGTACCATTTTAATATGGATGTGTAAATACTTTAGTTGTGGGGATGATGAGGTCTAGAAATGTCCCTAATATGGATCTTATTTTTCCTAAAAACACCATGTTATGTTTACATCCATACCATTTTGGCCCACATTATGATGACATATGCACATATTATATGAGTGAGGCATGTGCAATTCATTTTAGTTTAAACTAGTTATATTTATATAAACACATATGATTTAATAGAATTAATGTTTATGGTATTATTAATAGGAAATGTAGCATGAAAAATGTCCAAGATACCCATAGATATGAAGGATACAAGTATTAGTTTCATATTACTACATGATTCCAAGGATGATTGGTTGGATTTATCAAACAACAAAATAATCTAGAAAGTGGTTCCATGCATTTTAGGGATAAAACAAATCAGTTTGGAAAAATTGAAAAAGTAGGCATAAAGGTGTAGATACCAAAACTAAATATTTATTTCATCTCATTCATGTACATTTGACAAATATCAATTAGGGATCTACTCTTCAGTTTTAAACCTTCCTGTTACTAAAAGGATCACATTTATCATCTTAATGTGCCTAATTTCTTATCTCTTAGTTTGATCCATATCATTATGATGACCTAAGTCCTATTCATTGCATGTAAAACTTAAAAACTAATAAAATAAATTCACTATAAGTTTCATATCTGTACCTATTTTCTAGCCTTTTGGATAGTACTGACCATAAAGGGACACTACCATTGATGATAGTGTCCAAATCCTTATCTAGTGTCTAGTTGCCAAAATTCATCCAAATTTAAAATGCATCAAAAATTATGGGGTCATATTATTATCTTATTTAATCCTACCATGATATATTTTCAAATGGTGTGGTATAAATACAAGTCTAATCCTTCTTATTCCTCATCTATAAAATACCAAGTAAACACCTACTAAATCTCACTCAATCAACTGAATGACCAATCTATTTTTCCCTATTCATCCCTAATTTCATATCAAGCATAGGAATATTCATATTATAGGTTTAAATCATTCAAATATTAACCCATGAGTGATATTTTTCAAGTTACAATATAGATCACTACATGGATATTCATATAGTATATTTCACCCTTGTGCATATACATTCCCACACATAGGGGAGAAATACATAATTCTGAGGCCCCATTTAGATTTATAGCTATGTAAAAAGTACTAATTGATAGAGAGGCCATTGGGGTCATCTCACCACTATGAGCTCACTAACCCATTTTTAGAAAACTCATTATAAGGGTGAAGAGATAAGGTTTGATTAATTAGAAAATAGAGATAACCTATATCCTATATTTGAGTATATCATTAGAAAGTTTATATAAAACCTAGAACATTGAAGTTGGCTGTATTGAGATCCAATAATTATTTCATACTAGACACTTGCATCATAGTCATACACTAGCATAGATGGTAGTGTCTAAATTTGATGCTAGTGTTTATGGCTAAAAAAGTACAATTTTTAGAATCTAATGACTGATCTAGAATACTAGTGTTAATCAATTTTGGCTACCATAGGTGAGTCTCATAAAAAATTACTATTTAACTCATTTTTAATATTGTTGATAGTATCTAAGGTCTTCAATAGTGTTTATTATGATCTCCCTCTTATGTTTAGTATTGTTTAAGGTTCTTTAGGAAAAGTTAAGGTAAGTTGTTTGTCATTAAGTTCAATATGAAAGGGGGTATTTTATTAGTTATTAACATGTTTAAGATGGTCTTTTGATGTTTATAAGTTTCATACTATATCCAAGGTCAATGAGTCATTTTGAACCTTCTTTATATGCCACTAACATATGTAAACTTGTCAAAGATCACTTTAAAACTCTAAAAAGGTGGAAATCACATATAAAGGTACTTTAAAAATGAATTTTGAGAAGACTTATAATGTTAAGTTGGTAGGAATCTCATAATATGATAATGTTAAATCAGAAAATGGTCAGTTATTATATTTTCAACACCAAAAGATGACAGTTCAATCACATGTATGGATCAAGAGGGATAATTTGAAAGTGTAAATGGATTAGGTGGTGTATATTCATATTACCCATGTAAAAAACACACCCAAGAAGCTTACAAATGTCTATAAAAGACAAAAAACATTTTGTCTTCCTTATCACTTCCTTGGCAAACTTGGCAAGCCAATTTTAGATGCTTGGTATATACAAAGGAGAGAGAAATTTGGGACATGAGTTTTTTACTAGAGTATGGGGTAAAAATAAAATTCATATTAATGGAATTATTTTACATATTGAATCCCCCAACTCTATTAACAATCATTTAGAGCTTTATGAGTCAAGAGGTGACTTCAATCCCCATGGGCTAAGTTTTGCCTTTATGTTTACACTTGTGAATTTGATGGGAGAAGAAAAACCATGAAAGATTAATATAATGGTGGGAAATGATATCCATGACACACAAATCCATTATTTATATCACACATGTGTAGGCATAGCAAAAAGGAGCCTCCTTCTCACTATTTGTATGAGACAAACCAATTTTTTGAAAATTTGAGGTGTTTTCAATGAATTAAGTGTTTGGAAATGAGTGAAAGGTAGTTAATTCAACACAAATACCTTATTTATAGTTTATATATGCCTAAAATATCACTTGTTTTGGCATACTTGTAGGTAGTTGTAAGAGAAGCCTCCACTATGGGTCCTTGTACAAGGTTGCATGTGTTTTCAAGAAGTAGACTTAAAATTCAAAAGATGAAAAGGTAATATCAAGTCAAGAAGGTGTATAAGGTCTTAAAAAATATCCTTAACCCATTATACAATCAATTGTATTATCATATATCCTAGGACAAGATTTTACAAGCATCAAGATAAAGGATAATAATGACCTACAAGTCTACAGACTTGTAGGTCACTATTTGCAGTCAATAAACACATGGTAAAGGTAAAAAAGCATAAAATAGAGTCATTAATGATTCAAAATAAAATAAAATAACAATAATACATCTAAATAAGACTAATTTATACCTATGAAAAAGATAACAAATAAAATGTACACTTATAATTGATGGTATCAACTTAGGCTAGACTAAATTAGGGTATTTTTCATGTACTAGAACAATTGAAACCTATTCAAATATCAGTGGAAGATGATAATGAACACATTAAAATAAATACATTCATATAATTTTTAATTAGATAGTATAATGTGGATAAAGACAAGAATTATACACCTATAACTAGTCTTAGTCCTGCATATAGAGACAATGCTAGTAAAAGGTTTGTGACACCAAAGATCACTATCCATGAGGGGCTAATATTATAAAGAGAATTTTAATCATTGTAAAAATAGAGAGAGTGATATTAAAATAAATTCATTGATGAACTTATAGACACCATATCTTTCCCTCAATGTTTTGAGGTTGGTCTCAAGAAGCCTCAAACACCTGCAATCCCCTCAAGCCTCAAATGAGCCTACTCTCATATGATGGACTTAACGTGTAGGTCTAGGATTATGGTTTATTCATTGTCTTATGAATTTTAGAGATGAAAAATTATTATAAAAGGTGAATAAGATCCTTTTTCCTAGTGAACATATTATAAAAACAAACATCATAGGTTTGAAAAACTCAAATAACAAAATCTCTAATGTAACACAATTGACAGTCAATAAGCCTAAATGAAGACTTACAAGCCTATGCATAAGGCTTGAGTAAATTTTTAAAATATGAGATAAATTATAGTAATGATGAAATTCAAGGTGATCATGAGGACCATGAGGACTTCATTTAAAATAAGGGATAAAGGTCATAATAATTAAATCACCTAAAAGTATGCAATCTCAGTCATACACCTTGGAAAACCTAATTAAGTGCACTATAGGCCTATGGGCGAAAAGTGAATATTTTTGGAAATAACAAAGAATTAGAACTTAAATAAGGTGAATAGGAAATTGGTAGTCATTTCTATAAATTTTAAACTCAATACAATATAAATAAATTTGCTAAAATGGTCCATTAAGATCAATTACATCAATTTGTTAGTAAACCCTAATCATGGGCTAATTTGAGTTATAATCAAGAAAAAGGATAAGGAGGAGAAGATAATCACTTGAAAACCTAATTTGGGGTGGAAAAAATGTTAATTAGAATTTTATATCCCAAAATAAACACTTCTACTTCCTTTTCTCATAAGTTCCTCTCTCTCGAGTTCACAAGTACATACCCAATCACCCAAGAGACCACTTCCATCATGTGGGAGCTTGATGGAGAGGTTTCATGGGGTATATTTGTGTTTGGATTTATTGGAGAGGCCTCCCTACTTCCATAATATAGTGTTAGTTATTTTCTTAGACCCATGTACTCTATGAATAATCATTAAGAATCTAGGTTCCTTTAAACCCTATTCAAACCTTACAAATGACCCGATGACTAGGTTTTCTCCCTAAATAAATCAAAATGGATAGGTTCAGATTGGTAATGGTCAAGATGAATTTAATACTTATTATGGTCACTTGAATGGTCTATTAGGATGAGATTTTTTATATCTTATAATGATTTCAACACTTACAAAATTAGTATAAAATATTTTCACATATGAACAAGTGTCCAAAATAAGGATAAATAGTTAGAAACCAACAATGTGACTTGTCAAGATTCAGTCAAGAGGAAAATAACTTTCAAGAGAGAAGGGTTATGTGTCAATCCTATGCCAAATTTATGGAACTCATCATTAATCTAATTACACACATGTTGAGAGAGTCTTTAGGACTATTTCTAACCTCTTTCTTGTATGTAACTTGTTTCATCATGACCTTCTTCGATGTATATCTTATCTATTATTATCATTCTATTCTATATATATAGTCTTGTATGGCTTATTATGTATCCTCCACTTGGGTATGGCAAAACCCTACTCATTTATATGCCTTTAATCAATAAGACTATTGGTTTTACCTTATTATATGACTATATTTAGTGTGTATGTATGGATAGTTGATCTTATTAAGTGATTTTCTTAGTATTATTTGACATGTTATCCTATTCTATCACCTATATGAAATCTAAAATTTTATCTTGTAGGTTGTGTGAAGTATTCAAATGAAGGGTAAGGGTTGAGTGTGGTTACTTATTCATTAGTGTCATTTTATACCTCTTTATTAGTCTTCTTGGCCTAAGCATCTATCACAACCTCCACACTGAAATGTTGATGTAAGAGCCCCATATTGGGAGTAGTGTATGTTTAGAATAGTTTCATGGTCTACATGTGCACATGTATTTAGTTGGTAGTGATCAATTAGATTTGGTGTATTACCTCCCTAGTTAGGTTTCTTTCATGTTATCCTTCTCCATTTTACCTTACAAGCTATTAGTGTAGTGTTCTAAGCCTAATTGATACATAAAGGGGAGATAACCCTATAATTTAGAGGTTTATTCCACTTAGATATCACCCATAACCTAGGACTAATTCCATTATATATCTTGATTGAGAGGGCTTGAACAACCCACTTAAGGTGTAAATTTGAGCTATAATAGTTATGACATGCCTAATGGGATAAGAGACTTCATCTATTGAAGAGTGATTGGTTTTATCTTCAATGCATCGACCTTTAGATGTAGGAAAACAAGCACCAATGGTGACTCTAAGTAAAATAAACTAGTTTTAGTAGCCCAGGTATGCTTACAATCAAGTGATCTTTGCTATTTGTATTTGTCATGAGGTTTCATGGATGACCTCAGAGTATAATTATATTTTACCAAGTTGGTGAGCCTTATTAGCATCCTAATGAACCATATAAGTCCTATCTTGATCCTTACTATCCCTAAAATGACCCTAATTACCCTCAATATGACCATAGATATCAATGTGAGCCATCTGATTATTCCCTTAGTCAACTTGATTAAATCCATGATACTCAGACTCAAACCAATCATGCTAGATTTTGAGATAGTATTGAGAAATTTTGATAAAAAAATAGAGCTCAATCAAAATGTCCCTATCTATCTCATGAAGAAGCTTAGGGTATCATTAGTATTTTTAAGGATTAAGTGGGTAGCTACTCAGGAAGAAAACCAACATGTCTTAACCAATGAAGTGTTGGAAATAGGATTCTTAATTTAATTCTTGGAAGATACGTTAGTGAGATGGAAGAAGTAGGAATCCTAATTCAATCAGACTTTAGTGCCCTCTCCTACACCAAGCCAATCTCCTTTTTCTCCAAATTTGATTCAAATTATAATACACCATCAAAGAAAGGAATATGTGTTAGAAGTCAAGCCAAAGCAATTTGTAATAAACCCAAACCCTTCATCCATCCATAAAGTTGAAACACATGTTCTAAAGGAAACTCCTAAGTCCAAGACCCCAAGTTGGAAGTAATTAGTAAAGTCATGGGGAGAGAAAGATGAGTCATTATTTGATCAATAAGTGGAATCCAAGAAAGAAATTATGTTAATGAAAGCATAATCTAATTCTCCTTAATAACCCTAAAACTTCCCATAATGTGAGTCTATCCAAGAGGGCATCCAAAACAAGAGATATGTACCAAGATTCAATCCAATTCATGATCCTATTCAAACCCCACCCTTCCCTCCTCATGAACCTAAAACTTTCCCATCATGGAGGTAATTTCAAGAGTACTATCAAATTAAGAAAGAGGTCCATGTTGAGAAAATTGAATACCAAAGCATATCAAGGTTTGAGGGATTGATTGGTGAATGGAGAGAGAAGAAGGATCAACTTATTAATCATAAGAGACTAAAGTTGGTTTGTGAGGCTGAACAACCCATCATTGAGGAATAACATGTCCCATTGGAGGCTTATGAAGGTCAAGCTATAGATGTAAGTGATCAAATTGAGGGATATGAATAATAATCTTTAAGTGAACATGAATAAGAAACCATCATTGGCACTCCCCTTAGTGAAGAAAAGAATAAACCAATCTTTGGAAATGAAGGGGAAGGTGATCTTCATCACATAACAAAATTTTTTGAGGGAAATAACATTTTTGAGGATGATCATAGCCAAATTGAGGTGGTAAAAACAATAACACAACCAACTAATCACCTCATTAAGACTATGGATGATTAGGAACAATAGTTTCTAGAGCCTCTTGACAAATTAGAGTAGCTAGATGCAATTAAAATGCATTTCAACACCTTCTAAGATGCCTCAAGTAGACTAGAAGAGGTAAATGTCTATTTTGAGCTTTCTCCTTTGAATGAAAGTGTTGGTCTTCCTTCTTGTTATAAAGAATAATTGGTTGAGTTGTCAATGGAAGGATCTTAAGAGAATGTTTGCATATAAAGTCTCCATGAAGAAGTTATAATTGATTTTGATGTTGAAAGTTCCCTAAGAAAACAAGAAGAAAACTTGATTAGGCTTGAAATACCCTCTAATGAGCATGAACCAATTACCTTTAAAGAGAAAGGCTAAGTTATAGAAATGATGGGTGATCTTCCAAGAAATCACCATGAAGTTCATGATATTATGTTGCATGCCTCCTCAAATCAACAAGAATAATTTCAAGATGATATGTGGCAATAGTATTTGGATATTTGTAATTAATTTGAGGCTATTTAATGGCCTATACCTCCTGTTGGATGGATTCAAGATGATTTTTATAATGCTCTCTTTATTGAGAAACAATGTGGGAATCCCCAAAAAGTCTTTCAAGATTAAACACATCATTTCATGGAGCCACAAGAAGCCAAGGTTGATTTTGCCCCTATGAGTCAAGAATTAGTCATGTTTTAGGTGAGTTTAAACATCAAGAAGCATCATGAGAAGGATTTTGAACTACAAGATGAGTATGTCTTCATTAAAAACATGTTTGATGATGATAACTCATATGAGAGCATGCAAAATGAGTGGACAAACAATAATACTACTCCATAAAGAATTATGGATAAAGGGTAGCTTGATCTACATCATGTCTCATCTCATGGAGAAATAATTGGCATAAATTTTCCTTTTGATCTAGGAGGAAATGTTTTGAGGTTAGTTATTTTCAGCAATTTCTTGCTTT
The DNA here is from genome assembly GCA_037957365.1 of Torreya grandis. Classification (NCBI taxonomy): domain Eukaryota; kingdom Viridiplantae; phylum Streptophyta; class Pinopsida; order Cupressales; family Taxaceae; genus Torreya; species Torreya grandis. Next base: position 627,379 of record JARHVA010007038.1, read on the forward strand.
GTTTTCCCTAAGTGCTTTATAGCACAAGTGTGTGTGTGTGTGTGTCTTGATTTAGAGTGTTTACTTTTGTTTTCTTATCTTGGTGGAGGTAGTTAGTTGTATTAACTATTTTAAGGCATTTTCAGTCAAGTGTCAAGGTCAATTCAGGTTTGAGTTTGTGTGAGAGATGACCCCATGCCAAATGGATGGATTAAGCAATTAGTATAATGAACATAGTAAGCATCCAATCCCAGGAGGTCATCAAATATGTTAGCCAATTTTGGCTACCATAAGTGATTCTCATAAAAACCATTATAGTTAGCTCATTTTTAACCTTGTTGATAGTCATTTAGGGTCTTTAATAGTATTTTATGATGGTCTCCATTTTGTGTTTAGTATTGTTTAAGGTTCTTTAGGAAAAGTTAAGGTAAGATGTTTGTTGAAGTGTTTAAGACTTCTACTGTATTTCCTTGAACAAGTCATTAAGGTAAATATGAAATAAGATATTTTATGAGTTATTAACATGTTTAATAGGGTATTTTTATGTTTATAAGTTTCATACTATATCCAAGGTCAATGAATCATTTTGAACCTTCTTTAAATACCACTAACGTATTTAATCTTGTCAAAGATATCTTTTAAAACTCCAAAAAGATGTAAATAATGTAGAAAGGTAATTGTAAAATGAATTTTGAGAAGGATTATAATGTGAATTTGGTAATCATCTCATAATATGATAATGTCAGATCAGAAAATGGTTAGTTATTGTACTTTCAAAAGCAAAAGAGGACAATTCAGTCACTTATACAGATCAAAAAGGGTCATTTCTAGGTATAAATGGTTTAGGTGGTGTCTCTTCATCTTACCCTTGGAAAATACATGCCCAATAATCTTTCACAAGTCCAAAAATAGAAAAAAATATTTCATCTTCCCTATTACTTCCTTGGTGAGCTTGTGAAGGCTAAGTTAAGATGCTTGGTCCATACAAAGGAGAGAGAGTTGGGACCTAAGTTTTTTTATCAGATGAAGGGGTCATAATAAAATTCATATTCATATAATTATTTTTTATATCGAATCCACTAGCTCTATGAATAATCATTAAGAGCTTGAGGGGTCAAAAGGTGACTTCAATCCCTATGGGCTCAGTTTTGCCTTTATTTATGCACTTGTAAAATTAATGGGAGAAGACAAACCATGAAAGAGTGATATCATGGTGGGTAGGGATATCTATGGCACCAAAATCCATCAACTCCATCACACATGTGTAGGTAATAACATAAAAGAGGCTCCTTACCACTGTTTTCATGAGATGGACCAATTTTGTTTTAAATGAAGTAAGTGTTTGAACATGAGTGAAAGGTAGGGAATTCAACATAAATGCATTATTTATAGTTGATATAAGCCTCAAAGATCACTTATTTTAGAATAATTTTAGGCAATTCTAAGAGAATCCTCCACCATTGGTCCTTGTACATTGTTTTAGGTATTTTCAAGAAACAAACTTAAAGTGCAAAAGATGAAAAGGTAATATTGAGTAAGGTGCATAAGGTCTTAAAAAAAATCCTTAACCCATTATACAATTAATTATCTCATGATATATATTAGGACGAGCTTTTACAAGCATCAAGATAAAGGATAATAATGACCTACAGGTCTACAGACATGTAGGTCACTATTTGTAGTCAATAAACACATGGTGAAGGTCAAAAGAACATAACCTAGAGTCATTAATGAGTCCAAAACAACTAAATAGTACTCCTACATCTAAATAAGACCAAGTGATACCTAGGTAAGTATAACAAGTAAAATGTACACCTAAAACTAACTGTATCATTTTAGGTTGGATTGAGTTAGGGTATTTCTCATGTGACATAATAGTTGGGGCCTATTTAAAGATTAGTAGAAGATGATAAGGAATGAATTAAATGACATACATCCCTCCAAGTTTGAATAAGATAGTGTAATGTGGATAAAGATAATAATTATGCACCTATAACTAGTCTTAGTCTTCCATGAAGGGATAATACTAGTAGGAGGTCTGTGACATTAGAGATCACTATCCATGAGGGGTTAGCTTGTAAAGGGAATTAAAAGAATTGTAAAACTATAAAGTGTGCACTTAAAAATAAAGTCATTGATGACCTTATAGAAACCCTCTCTTTCTATCAATGTTTCGAGGGTAGTCTTAAGAATTATCAAACACCTACAATCCCCTCAAGCCTCAAATGAGCCTACTCTCATATGATGCACTATACTTATAGGTCTAGGATAATGGTTTCATCATTGTCTTATGAATTGTAGAGATGAAAAAATATGCTCTAATCTAAATAAAATAATTTATCCTAGTGAGCTTATTATTCAAAAAAACATCATTAGTTTGAAAAGCTCAAATAGAAAAAGACCTAGTGTAACACAATGGGTAATCAATAAGCCTAAATGAAGATTTATAGACTGGTGCATAAGGATTGAGGAAATTTTCAAAATTTGAGATAGATTAGAGGAATGATGAAATTAAAGGTGATCATGAGGAATATGAGGAAATAATTGAAAATAAGGTACAAATTTCATAATAATTAAATAATCCAAAATCATGTAATCTCAGTCATACACTTTGGAAACCTAATTGAATGCACCTACAAGCCTGTGGGTGAAATGTGAAGGAAAAGAGCATGTTTTAGTAAATTTGGAAGAATGAGCAATTGAATAAGGTGAAGAGGAAATTGGTATTCATTTCCATAAATTTTATACTTGGTAAAAAATAAATAAAAGTGCTAAAAGGGTCTATTAGGGTCACTTACATCAATTTGTTAGTAAACCCTAAGCATGGGATAATTTGAGTTGCAATTAGGAAAAGGGATAAAGGGGAGAATATAATCACCTAAACAACTCATATGGGCTGGAATAGATCCTAATGATAATTTTATATCCCAAAACAAACACTTTTACTCCATTTTCTCACAAGTTCTTCTCTTTCGAGTTCACAAATGCATACCCAGTCACCTAAGAAACCACTTTCATCACATGGGAATTTGATGGAGAGGTTGCATGGGGTAGATGGGTGGTTTGGGTTTTATAGGGGTATATATAATTACATAATATAGCTTTAGTTCTTTGATTAGGCCCTTATAATCTATGAATAATAATTAAGAATCCATTATCCTCTAAACCTTGTTCAAACCCTACAAATGATCTGATGACTAGGTGTTGGAAATATTATCATTGATGTCAAAGGTTTAGCATTATTAGTGATAAAAGCCCCATTGCATTTAATGTTGTTTGTAATAAATATATCTTGGCTAATATGAGTTAATATTTATTTTATATTAACGAATATATTTTTGGTTGCATATGAGACAAAATAAGGGCCCATGGAGAAGTCGAAGAGCCACGAGATAAAGACAAAAGAAGGATGGGACGTGTTTTCCTATGAAGAGTCATTTTGGGGAATAACAAGAGTCACCAAGTGAAGACAAAAGAGTAAGGGCGAATTTCTCATGAAGGGACACTTTAAGGAATACAAAAAGTCACCAAAGATAAGGACAAAAGTGGGAAAGACGTTTTTGGTCATGAAGGGTCACCACATGACTTTTCAAATGCTTGGATATGAAGGGTCATCCAAGATTGGCACCATTTTTCATGAGGATTGAAAAGTCACAAAGGGGGAAGGCTAAAGGTCATTTGGAAAGCTATAAATAAAGGCTTGAGTAGCCATTTGTAATGTAGAAGTGAGAGGTTGATTTGATATTGTAATATCTAGCTTAGAAGAGCAATTGTGAGAGATGAATATGATTTGTATTTGTTATATCTAGCTTAGAAGAGCAAAGGTGAGAGAGAGGAAGGAGATGTTGTATTGATCTATCATTTGTTGAGATAGCAACATTGAGAGATAGGTGTGTGGTATACATAAAGGGGTTGGTGCTCCTATGGGTTAGTGCTCACGAATTGTTGCTGGGTTGGTGCTCGGCAAAGGGGTTGGTGCTCGTGTGGGTTGGTGCTCACGAATAGGTGCTGGGTCAGTGCTCATGAATTATAGCTGAGGTTTGTACTTGGCAAAGGGGTATGGTGCTCCTGTGGGTTTGTTCTAATGAATATATTTGAGATTGATTCTCCATGGTTTTTCCCACATTGGGTTTCCATGTTATATCTGGTGTCTCTCTCTATCTTGTGTGATGTTTATTGTTTGAGTTTTATTGTATATCTTGAATGTTTGATTAAGAGAAAGTTTTATAAGATATATAATATACTGATTCACCCCCCCTCTCAATATATTCTATGCTTAACAATTGGTATCAGAGCAGATTCATTTTTGAAAAGTCTTACAACTTGAAAGTAGATCGGGAAAGCACGATGGCTGGGTCATAGGAAGGATTTTCTACAAATAAGGCACCTTTGTTTGATGGGATGAATTATGCATTTTGGAGCATGAGAATGAAGGTTTATTTGATGGCCCTTGGATTTGACATATGGAAATCAGTGGTGGAGGAATATGAAGAGCCACAGACATCTACAATTACTCCAATAGAAAAGAAGGCAAGTGAATGTAATGCTAAAGATTTAAATGCTATTTTATGTGGCTTATGTGAATCTGAATTTGTTAAAGTTATGCAATGTAAATTTGCTCATAAAACTTGGGTAAAACTTGAGAATATTTACAAAGGTGATGGAAAGGTTCAACAAGCTAAGTTTCAAACTTTTAGAAGATAGTTTGAAAGTTTGAAGATGGAAGAAGAAGAAGATATAGCAAGTTAGCTCTTGCGAGTTGATCAAATAGTAAATCAGATTCAAGGTCTTGGAGAAACATTGGAAGAGTCAATGGTGGTGTAAAAGGTTTTAAGATCTCTACCAATGAGATATGATGCAAAGGTTTTGGCAATCGAGGAGATGAAGAATTTAGCCAAGCTAAAGATGGATGAGCTTCATGGTATTCTCACGGCATATGAGATGTGGATAGAACAAGATTAACCCTCAAAGAGAGAAGTAGCTTTCAAGACATCAAAGAAAGAGAAAGTTAAGATTCAAGAATCAAGTGATAGTTCTAGTGATGATGAAGATGACAATGAAGCACTTTTCATTCACAGGCTGAAAAGAGGAATAGGTAAATATCAAGGAAAATTACCTTTTAAATGTTTTAATTATGGAAAGATTGGACATTTTTTAGCTAGATGCCTAGATAAAGTTAAATATGATGAAGAAGAAAAGCCTACATACAAGAAGAATTTCAAACATAAATCTAAGAAGGGTTGTGAGAAGAAGATCGTGTATTCTAAGGATCCTAGTTCAGAAGAAGATAGTGGAGTTAGTGATTCAAAAGAAGAGATTTTATTCATGGCCATACATGATAATCAAGAAGAAGAAGAGGAGGAATTTGAAGTAGATATGGAAGGAGAACTCAATTGTGCCCTAGAAGAGTTATAAGCTGTTCAGAAGAAGAATCGAAGGTTAAAGTGCTAGATCAAGAAAAATAAATAAGAGTCAAAGGAAATGATTGAAGATCTACAAGCACACTTTGAAGAAGCCAAGAAGAATGAAGAAGATCTCACAACACAGTTAGAAATAGCAAGAAAATATTGTGAAAGGTATGTTATTGAAATTGCCTCTTTAAAAGAAGATATTTAGAAAGTAGTCAATGATAAAGTAGTTAGTGATTCAAATTTTGAGGATATCACTAACATGTTGAATAAGATATTGGAAAGTCAAAAAGCATATTCAGATAAAATAGGGATCAGATTTGAAAAGAAAAAGAGCTATGATAAAGCACTTACACAAGAGGAAACAAAAAGGGGAGAAGTGAAGAATACATAGGACATTCCAAATAGAGAAGGATGGAAAGAACAAAGCTACAGAAGGCAATCAGGTCAAAGAAATATAGACAGGTCCTATTTTTATGGTTACTATTTTTATTGTAATGGATATGGTCACAAGAAATTAGAATGTAGAAAAAGAGCTAACAATTTCAAAAATAAGGAGAAGAAAAGTCAAGTAGATTCAAGCAAAAGCCACAACTCTTTTGCTCCTCTATCAAGCTTTGATGAAGATACCATAGTATGCTACAAGTGAAACAACTACAGACACATAGCTCAGTATTGTAGAAGCATGTTCGAGTCAGTCAAGAAGGATCAAAGGTTCAAAGCTCCATTCATTAAGAAGAAGAATCAGAGTGTCAAAGATCCATTCATCAGGAAGAAGGTTCAGACATGTACATGGCAGAAGAAACAACATGAAGATTCTATGATGGTGTAGATAGCTCTGCATGTGGGAGGTAAAGATCAGCCATGGTTAATTGATAGCCGATGTTTGAGGCATATGACATGAGATAAAAGTAAGTTCATTTCTCTAAAGAAGATTAATTGTGGTATAGTGAGGTTCAAAGATAAAACCATTGCCAAGAGAGCCAGAAAAGGTACTTTGAGTTTGGATTATGGTAGACCTAAGACTAAAAATGTTTTGTATGTAAAAGATCTTAAGCATAATCTGTTGAGTGTTAGTCAAATTTGTGATCAAAGATACATATTAAGGTTTCATGCTAAAGGTCGTGAGATTAGAAGAAAAGATTCAAATGAGTTGATTGCAGATGCTCAAAGGATAGGGAAAAATGTGTATGTATTGTCAGATATCTTCTCAAAGGCATGATCAAAAAATACATTCAAATATCAGCGAGAGGAGTTGGGAGTAATTTCTATTACTTCCTACCATTGATGTTCAGCATCAAGTGAGGGGGAGCTAAGTGTTAGCTCCAAGTAGGCCCTTTGCCATTGATGTTAAAGGGGGAGAATAATAGGTAAAGGTCCAAGTGCAAAAAATAGGTACAAGGAGTAGGTACAGGTATAGGTGTAGAAAATAGGTACAGGGAATAGGTACAAGTTGCTATAATAAGGGGGAGTTATTGTATGACAGTATGTGTAGGTGATAGGATGTGGCAGTTTCAGGATTGAGGATGCCATCAATGACAAAGGGGGAGATTATTGGAAATATTGTCATTGATGTCAAAGGTTTAGCATTATTGGTGACAAAGGCCTCAATGCATTTAATGTTGTTTGTAATAAATATATCTTGGCTAATATGAGTTAATATTTATTTAATATTAATGAATATATTTTTGGTTGCATATGAGACAAAATAAGGGCCCATGGAGAAGTCGAAGAGTCACGAGATAAAGACAAAAGAAGGATGGGACGCATTTTTCCATGACATAAAATAAGGGCCCATGGAGAAGTCGAAGAGCCATGGGATAAAGACAAAAGAAGGATGGGACACATTTTCCCATGAAGAGTCATTTTGGGGAATACCAAGAGTCACCAAGTGAAGACAAAAGAGTAAGGGTAAATTTTTCATGAAGGGACACTTTAAGGAATATGAAAAGTCACCAAAGATAAGGACAAAAGTGGAAAAGACGTTTTTGGTCATGAAGGGTCACCACATGACTTTTCAAATGCTTGGATATGAAGGGTCATCCAAGATTGGCACCATTTTCCATGAGGATTGAAAGGTCATAAAGGGGGAAGGCCAAAGGTCATTTGGAAAGCTATAAATAAAGACTTGAGTAGCCATTTGTAATGTGGAAGTGAGAGGTTGATTTGATATTATAATATCTAGCTTAGAAGAGAAATTGTGAGAGATGAAAATGATTTGTATTTATTATATCTAGATTAGAAGAGAAAAGGTGAGAGAGAGGAAGGAGATGTTGTATTGATCTATCATTTGTTGAAATAACAACATTGAGAGATAGGTGTGTGGTATACACAAAGGGGTTGGTGCTCCTATGGGTTGGTGCTCACAAATTATTGCTAGGTTGGTGCTTGACAAAGGGGTTGGTGTTCCTATGGGTTGGTGCTCATGAATTGTTGTTGGTTGGTGATTAGAAAAGGGGTTGGTGTTCCTGTGGGTTGGTGCTCATGAATAGGTGCTGGGTTGGTGCTCGACAAAGGGGTTTTAAGCTCCTGTGGGTTGGTGCTCATGAACTGTAGCTGAGGTTTGTACTTAGCAAAGGGGTATGGTGTTCCTGTGGATTTGTTCTCATAAATATATTTGAGATTGATTCTCCATGTTTTTTCCCACATTGGGTTTCCACGTTATATCTGGTGTCTCTCTCTATCTTGTGTGATGTTTATTGTTTGAGTTTTATTGCATATCTTGAATGTTTGATTAAGGGAAAGTTTTATAAGATACATAATATACTGATTCACCCCCCTATTAGTATATTTTGTGCTTAACAATTGGTATCAGAGCATATTCATTTTTGAAAAGTTTTACAGCTTGAAGGTAGATCGGGAAAGCACGATGGCTGGGTCATAGGAAGGATTTTCTACAAATAAGGCACCTTTGTTTGATGGGATGAATTATGCATTTTGGAGCATGAGAATGAAGGTTTATTTGATGGCCCTTGGATTTGACATATGGAAATCAGTGGTGGAGGAATATGAAGAGCCACAGACATCTACAATTACTCCAATAGAAAAGAAGGCAAGTGAATGTAATGCTAAAGATTTAAATGCTATTTTATGTGGCTTATGTGAATCTGAATTTGTTAAAGTTATGCAATGTAAATCTGCTCATAAAACTTGGGTAAAACTTGAGAATATTTACAAAGGTGATGGAAAGGTTCAACAAGCTAAGTTTCAAACTTTTAGAAGATAGTTTGAAAGTTTGAAGATGGAAGAAGAAGAAGATATCGCAAGTTATCTCTTGCGAGTTGATCAGATAGTAAATCAGATTCAAGGTCTTGGAGAAACATTGGAAGAGTCAATGGTGGTGCAAAAGGTTTTGAGATCTCTACCAATGAGATATGATGCAAAGGTTTTGGCAATCGAGGAGATGAAGAATTTAGCCAAGCTAAAGATGGATGAGCTTCATGGTATTCTCACGGCATATGAGATGTGCACAGAACAAGATAAACCCTCAAGGAGAGAAGTGGCTTTCAAGACATCAAAGAAGGAGAAAGCTAAGATTCAAGAATCAAGTGATAGTTTTAGTGATGATGAAGATGACAATGAAGCACTTTTCATTCACAGGCCGAAAAGAGGAATAGGTAAATATCAAGGAAAATTACCTTTTAAATGTTTTAATTGTGGAAAGATTGGACATTTTTCAGCTAGATGCCTAGATAAAGTTAAAGATGATGAAGAAGAAAAGCCTACATACAAGAAGAATTTCAAACATAAATCTAAGAAGGGGTTTGAGAAGAAGAGCGTGTATTCTAAGGATCCTAGTTTAGAAGAAGATAGTGGAGTTAGTGATTTAGAAGAAGTAGATATTTTATTCATGGCCATACATGATAATCAGGAAGAAGAAGAGGAAGCTGAAGTAGATATGGAAGGAGAACTCAATTGTGCCCTAGAAGAGTTATAAGCTGTTCAGAAGAAGAATCGAAGGTTAAAGTGCCAGACTGAGAAAAATGAACAAGAGTCAAAGGAAATGATTGAAGATCTACAAGCACACTTTGAAGAAGCCAAGAAGAATGAAGAAGATCTCATAACACAGTTGGAAATAGCAAGAAAAGATTGTGAAAGCTATGTTATTGAATTTGCCTCTTTAAAATAAGATATTCATAAAGTAGTCAATGATAAAGTAGTTAGTGATTTAAAGTTTGAGGATAACACTAACATGTTGAATAAAATATTGGAAAGTCAAAAAGCATATTCAGATAAAATAGGGATCAGATTTGAATAGAAAAAGAGCTATGCTGAAGCTCTTACACAAGAGGAAACAAAAAAGGGAGAAGTGAAGAATACAGAGGACATTCCAAATAGAGAAGGATGGAAAGAACAAAGCTACAAAAGACAATCAGGTCAAAGAAATACAGACAGGTCCTATTTTTATGGTTACTATTTTTATAGTAATGGATATGGTCACAAGAAATTAGAATGTAGAAAAAGAGCTAACAATTTCAAAAATAAGAAGGAAAGTCAAGTAGAGTCAAGCAGAAGCCACAACTCTTTTGCTCCTCTATCAAGCTTTGATGAAGAGACCATTGTATGCTACAAGTGTAACAACTACAGACACATAGCTTGGTATTGTAGAAGTGTGTTCGAGTCAGTCAAGAAGGATCAGAGGTTCAAAGCTCTATTCATCAAGAAGAAGAATCAAAGTGTCAAAGATCCATTCATCAAGAAGAAGGCATAGACATGTACATGGTAGAAGAAATAACATGAAGATTCTATGATGGTGCAGATAGCTATGCATGTGGGAGGTAAAGATCAGCCATGGTTAATTGATAGCGGATGTTTGAGGAATATGACAGGGGATAAAAGTAAGTTCATTTCTCTAAAGAAGATTAATGGTGGTATAGTGAGGTTTAGAGATAAAACCACTGCCAAGATAGCCAGAAAAGGTACTTTGAGTTTGGATTATGGTAGAACTAAGACTAAAAATGTTTTGTATGTAAAAGGTCTTAAGCATAATCTATTGAGTGTTAGTCAAATTTGTGATCAAGGATACACATTAAGGTTTCAAGTTGAAGGTTGTGAGATTAGAAGAAAATATTCAAATGATTTGATTGTAGATGCCCAAAGGATAGGGAAAAATGTGTATGTATTGTCAGATATCTTCTCAAAGGCACGATCAAAGGATACATTCAAAGATCGGCGAGAAGAGTTGGGAGTAATTTCTATTACTTCCTACCATTGATGTTCAGCATCAAGTGAGGGGGAGCTAAGTGTTAGCTCTAGGTAGGACCTTTGACATTGATTGTAAAGGGGGAGAATAACAGGTAAAGGTATAGGTGCAAAAAATAGGTACAAGGAATAGGTATAGGTACAGGTGCAGAAAATAGGTACAGGGAATAGGTACAAGTTGCTACAATAAGGGGGAATTACTATATGATGGTATGTGCAGGTGATAGGATGTGGTAGTTTCAAGATTGAGGTTGCCATCAATGATAAAGGGGGAAATTATTGGAAATATTTTCATTGATGTCAAAGGTTTAGCATTATTGGTGATAAATGCCCCATTGCATTTAATGTTGTTTGTAATAAATATATCTTGGCTAATATGAGTTAATATTTATTTAATATTAATGAATATATTTGTGGTTGCAAATGAGACAAAATAAGGGCCCATGGAGAAGTCAAAGAGCCACGGGATAAAGACAAAAGAAGGATGGGATGAATTTTCCCATGACACAAAATAAGGGCCTATGGAGAAGTTGATAAACCACAGGATAAATACAAAAGAAGGATGGGACACATTTTCCTATGAAGAGTCATTTTGGGGAATACCAAGAGTCACCAAGTGAATACAAAAGAGTAAGGGAAAATTTCTCATGAAGGGACACTTTAAGGAATATGAAAAGTCACCAAAGATAAGGAAAAAAGTGGGAAAGACGTTTTTGGTCATGAAGGGTCACCACATGACTTTTCAAATGCTTGGATATGAAGGGTCATCCAAGATTGGCACCATTTTCCATGAGGAAGGCCAAAGGTCATTTGGAAAGCTATAAATAAAAGCTTGAGTAGCCATTTGTAATGTGGAAGTGAGAGGTTGATTTGATATTGTAATATCTAGCTTAGAAGAGCAATTGTGAGAGATGAATATGATTTGTATTTGTTATATCTAGCTTAGAAGAGCAAAGGTGAGAGAGAGGAAGGAGATGTTGTATTGATCTATATTTGTTAAGATAGCAACATTGAGAGATAGGTGTGTGGTATACACAAAGGGGTTGGTGCTCTTGTGGGTTGGTGCTCTCAAATTGTTGCTGGGTTGGTGCTCGGCAAAGGGGTTGGTACTCTTGTGGGTTGGTGCTCGTGTGGGTTGGTGCTCATGAATAGGTGTTGGGTTGGTGCTTGACAAAGGGGTTTGAATCTCTTGTGGGTTGGTGCTCATGAACTATAGCTGAGGTTTGTACTTGGAAAAGGGGTATGGTGCTCCTATGGGTTTGTTCTCATGAATATATTTGAGATTGATTCTCTGTGGTTTTTCCCACATTGGGTTTCCATGTTATATCTGGTGTCTCTCTCTATCTTGTGTGATGTTTATTGTTTGAGTTTTATTGCATATCTTGAATGTTTGATTAAGTAAAGGAAAAGTTTTATAAGATATATAATATACTGATTCACACCCCCCTCTCAGTATATTTCATGCTTAACACTAGGTTTTCTCCTCAAATGACTCCAAATGGATTGGTTTGGATTGGTAATGGTTATGATGACTTTCATTTTTCTCATGGTTATCTAAATTGGCCATTGGTTGGCATGTGGAAGTTACTATTATATGTAAATTAGCCTAGAGATTACTATTACAAGCCTAATAATGTAGGTTTTGATGACTCTCCATGAAATCTAACTGAGTGAGGCCTAATAGAATCTCTTAGGATAATTTATGACCTTGATAATTTTTTTATGATGTCCTATAAAATCTCATGAGAGGTATCAAGGAAATTTTTTAATTCTCAAACCAATTACAAAGGAGTAAAGAGGAGAATTGCAAAGTCTCAAGGCACCTTTGAAACTAGTGATAGTTAGATGTTATATTACAAATCCTAGAATGATTAACACACTTAAAAAACCATCATAGAATATTATCAAATATTAAAAAGTGTCCAAGATAGGGATAAATAGTTATAAACCAAAAAAGTGACTTATCAATATTCAATCAAGAAGAACACTTTCAAGAGAGAAGGGTTATGTGTCACTCCTATGCCAACTTCATGAAACTCATCATTAACCCATGTGCACACATGTTGAGAGAGTCATTAGGACTATATCAAACCTCTTTATTATTTGTAATTTATTTCATCATGAGTGACACTCATTTTAGGACCTTCTCTAATGTCCATATTCTCTTCTCATTCTCTTCTATATATACAACCTTGAATGGCTTGTTATTCATCCACCACCTAGCTATGGTGAAGACCTACTCATTTTTATGAATTTGATAAATAAGACTACTAGATTTACTTTCTTATATGACTGAAATTAGTGTTTATATATGGATAGTTGATCTTGTTAAGTGATTTGCTTAGTCTTCCTTGACATGTTGTCTTATTTTAGCACCTATATTTAGTCTAAAAGCTTCTTTTATAGGTCATGTGAAGTGTTCAAGTGAAGTGTAAGGTTTGAGTTTGGTACCTATTAATTAGTGTCATTTAGACCTCTTTATTAGTCTTCCTAGCCTAAACATCTATCATAACTTCCACATTAAAATGTTGATGTAAGAGCTTCAGATTGGGAGTAGTGTATGTTTAAAATAGTCTCATAGTCTACATGTGCACATGTAGTTGGTTGGTAGTGATTAATTATATTTATTGTATCACCTACCTATTTTGGTTTATTTAATGTTATCCTTCTCCCTTTTCCCTTACAAGCTAGTAGTGTAGTGTTTTGAGCCTAATTGATACATCAAGGGGGGCTAGCCCCATAATCTAGAGGTTTAGTGCACCTAGAGGTCACCCATAGCCTAGGACTAATACCATTGTATATCTCAATTTAAAGTGATTTAATCACCCTCTCAAGGATGAAAATTTGAGATATAACAACTAGCCCTACATACTTCCCACCTATTTCTAGTCTAGATATGATTGCATATAGTAAACCCATATAATTATCATTTCTATTTGGTATTGCAATTAATTAAACATATTTAAAAATTATTTATTTATATATTTAGCATATCTTAGTATCATAATTTAGTATATTCATTTATTTAAGATAGAAATTAACTGGTTATAGATTAGTTTATCACACTATTTATATATTATTAAACCTATCCCACCATAACAAAAATCATTTGGTGAACTCAATATGAAAGATTTCCTCCAAGTTATGAGAACTTTGGAAGACAAGGTTACCAATATTGAACAAAAGGCTTTAAATTCTCCTCATGCCATTGAATCACAAGATGTGTTACATAATATTATTGTACCTAAAATATCTTTACAACCTTTACCAACTAGTTTTAGTACATCCAAGTTAACATTTTATGATGGAAAGGGTGATCCTAAACAACTTATCTAATATTTCTATGTGACATGTGTTGATTATGCCTCCAATGATAAAATTTGGACCAAATTATTCCAAAGAGCCAAAAGGACTATGATTTAGATGGTTCTATGATTTACAAATCCAATCAGTTAGAGAATTCAAACCTCTAGTGGATAAATTTATAGCACATTTCTCTATCAACATCACTAAAAAAGATTTCATATGCTCAAATTGCAAAGATCAAACAAGGAATAAATGAACCTATCAATGCATATGTTTTTAGATATAAAATAATGTTGGCTAAAATGACAAATCTAATGGTTAATAAATAAATTCAAGACATATTCAAGAAAAGTTTTCTTTCCCCATTACATTAGTCCATTGTTTTTAAAATGTTCATATTTTTATGACTTATGCCATATTTTTTGAGATCATGAAATGAATATTATTTCCTTGAACAAGATTAACTATGTATAAAACACACCAAATACATATAATATCATGTTTCATATCAACCCAGGCTACATAGTGAAAACTATATAACCTAAAAAAGAAACAAACATAATGGTTAACATAGTGTCACAACAACCTAATCAAATCATATTATCTAATGTATATAAGAGATAATTTACATGATTACCTAAGAATCCAACTTATTTACCTGAGAATATTATGGTGTGTAATATCATATGACTCCCCTCCATAGAGGTTGATATGAATTAACCTCTACCCAAAATGTATGATATTAATGCATATTATGACTATCACCAAGGCCTTGGGATTTTATGAACTTATCTTATACCTTGAATCATAAGATCCAAGACCTTATTGAATACCAAAAAATTATGCTTGATGATCCTATAAAGGATTCACATTCACAACTTGGTAATCATCAAAATTATAAAGCATTTAAAAATCCTTTGTATGATCATTATAAGAAAGATTTAAAAGTTTAAATGGTATACAATGCATAAATTAATCCACCACATTATGAGAAACCATTATATTGGATTATTGGCACATATACACACACAATACCTCCTATGGTTCAAATAACTTCTATTATGTTTGATGATAATGAAATAATAGATGATGACTTAGATATTCATTTATTATTTATTTGAGCAAACCTTGACCATCATCATATATAGTGTTATGTTCAAAAATTGTGCTAGTGAGAATGTCTGTACCATGACATTACTTATAAATTTTATATATACACATGATGATTTATACCCTTTGAGCAAAAGCATTATATTAATCAATGGGACATCACAACACATTATTGGTGAGATTGATTTACCTTTATAGGTTGGTCCAACACATATGGTTACCACCTCTTTAGTTATAAAATATACTAGACTCTTTGATATGTTATTAGGATGACCTTGGATATATAAATTCCATGGAGTAGATTCCATAGTACATGGGTGTATCAAATATATTCATATCAATAGGGTAGTCATATTTTTTAGAATTCCAAATAAACATCCACTTGAAAAAGATAAATTTATTACACGATATTTAATTATAAAACCTAATAAGGTTAATCCTCTATTAAAGGGAAAGTAAAAGGAAATACCCTATCCTAGGTTTCCCATACTTGAGATATCTTTTCACCACAGATATACAGTGGATTCCACATAATCCTCATCTATTCCTACAAAACATACTTAGTTACCTAGAACAACTAAACATGTTATAATTATAGCTACTCCAATGAAGCCATAAAGCACTAAATAATGGTTTCTATGAACCCCTACTTATATTATTTCTTCATGACCACAAAGTTCTATTATACATATGTAGAGTACCACATATGATATAAATCCATATATGATACATATTCATATTCCTTGTTAGTACCAATAGTTTGATGTACCCTATTATAATTTTGGATCTACCTATAATTATCCCTTGGATGGGATCATAGGCCAACCTTTTCTTTCTAAAATATTTGAAAAATACAAACAAATAAAAATAAAATTCAAATATTCAATAAAATACAATAAAATTCATATAATTCAAAATACAATTATATTCAATATTACCATGTTTTATTAGCTCTTTGACATCTCTATTGTTTTATTTATGTTATTAGATAACATATAATTCCTTTAAATATACACATATGTTTCACACATATTTTGAGTTTGATATAAACATACCTAGACAAATGATATATACACTTACAAATGTTAAACCTCTCCACTACCCACGTCATATACTACATTGGGTGCAAAGGCTTATTTGATCATGATTGATAAATGATACATATCATTTATGATCATTCCTAAATTATCATTTTTGAGCTTACATACTAAAAGTTACACATGTCTATATCCATTCTCATAGTTATCACAATGTACTTGATATGTTACACAACATTTTTAATAACACTAATATGAAAAAAATAGTATGATATGATTATGATAGTTTCTTATGATTCATATGTTTTTCAATTTCTTGAGTGTATTTCATTATTTTTTATTGTCTTGCTTGTGGAACATTTGAAAATGTTCCTTGGTTGTTTGACCTTATGTCATTGTGTGTTGATTGAACATTTGAATATGTCATTCTATGTGGATTAGACATTTGAATTTATCATTCCTTTCAATTGTGTGGAATTTTAATATAAAACCTATATGATATCTCCTTGGACCATTATTTTACATTAAATTTAGGGATCTTGTGTGTGCTTGATTTTTAGTTGAGCTTATAATGTTAATCTCTAGTCATTTCCATGATCTATATCATATGTCTTAGGACTTGATGTGATCACATACTATGACCTTCATTGATATATATAATTTGACATGTTATCCCTATATGATACATGATTCATACATATATTATATATCTACCTTATTATTTTAATTTAAGGTACCTATCATTTTATATCTCCCTCACCTCAAATGGGGGACATATGAATTGGGGCATGTCATAGAAACATGACCTACACATTTTTCGTAGTTTCTAGATTTGAGTGGGGGCATGTCATAAAAACAAGACCTAGAAACTTATAAAATTGCTCAGTATATTTAATATTTTAGTTGGACATGTCATAAAAACATGACCTTCATGCTTGCACAAACTCCATTTCAATTCCATGATTTAGATATACACTTGGGTCAGAGTCTTATACATTGAATTAATTTTGCATAGATTTAAAATAAAGTTTTTTCATATTTATGACATATATACTCCAAATGAGGCATATTATAGGTACGGATTCCACGATATTACACATTTTAAAATAAAATTTACCAAAATACTAATCATAAGGACACTGATTACACTAGGATGTACTATTATCAAGTCTTTTCTATTATAATAATTGGTTCATTTTATAGGCTAAAATGATTAAATCATTCAACCTCACCTTATTTATAGGATTGAGTGATTAAATTATATAATATCACCATATTTATAGGATGAGTTGATTAAATCACTCACCCTCACCAAATTATATATATTCACAATTGAGTTATTCAATTGAGATATAATACCTCAATGGTCTTGTCACAACTCATATTTATGACATATTGGGGAAATAATACCTTCCAATATCCTTAAAATATCTAAAATTTAGGTCTAAACCTATTTTAGATCTAATTATTTATAAGGAATCATCTTTACCAAGTCAAAGTATCAAGAGGCAACATGGTTGCATCAACACACGTGTACTCCCTCCTTGTTCTCTTTATTTTCAAAAATTTAAATTATTAAAAAATTTAAAATTATATGCACTTATTTAGAATATAAAATGATCTTAGTTACATTTCATACACTAATAAATCACTAAAACTAGGCTCAAACAAAGACAAGTTGTGTTATGCACACCTAGGTACATAATTATTTCCTTTAAACTAGTAATTTCAACGTTATGCATTACTAGATTAAAGGGGGGAAGTAGATACTAAAATTTAATAATAATATAATCTTAATCTTTTACATTTGAAAAATATCAATCAAGGCTCCACTCTTTAATTTTAGACCCACCTGCTATTAAAAATATCACATTCACCATCTCATTATGCCCAAGTTATTATCTCTTAGTTCAATCCATATCATTTTGATGACCTAGGTTCCCTACACTAAAAAAACATATTAAAACCTAATAAAAACATTCACTATCAATTTCATATTTTTACTTATTTTTGTATCCTTTTGGTCACTACCAACCATAGAGGGACACTACTTATGATAGTAGTGTCTATATCCTTACCTAGTGTCCAATTTCTAAAAGTCATCCAAATGTTAAATGTATCAAAAATTATGGGTTGACATATTTTCATTATTGGTGTGGTATAAATATAAGTCTTAGCATTCTCATTCCTCGTCTAAAAAATACCAAGAAAACACCTTATAAAGGTCATTGTGTGTTGATTGAACATTTGAATATGTCATATTGAAGATTCCAAATATAAAACAATAATTTAGTTCCTTTCATGTAATTCATTATGAAAGCATTTATTTACAAAAATTTAAAATTTATTATAAGTATTATAATATAATTATAGCAAAATATGGTTTCTATATGCAACATTAGTATCCTAGTTCTTGAAAGTGACTAGTGCTACACATATAATTCTAATACATTGCAAATATACACACCTCCAGGTTTAAAATTAAAGAAAGTAACATTATAAATAAATCAAATGACTACCTCTCAGGTAATTATATTAGTTTATATTTAATATTTTATTGCATCAAGTTTAATTTATGGTTTTCTTTTTTGCATTGCATCACTTTTAGTGAACCCATCCCAATTCCACCTTCTATAGATTAGTACATTGGATAGTTATCACCATTATTGAGAGTTGGAATATGCACATTTTCAAATACATGGACTGATTAGTTATTTAAATTTGGGGATTGATCACTCTAAATTTTCTAATGGTTCAAATTTTTAAAGTGCTTTGAAAATGGGGCACATTTATCCATCCTTTATAATTAAAGAGAAAAATGGTTTCATTTACATACACATGTACTCCTTCCTTACTCTCTCTTCAATTTTAAATTTTAGAGTTTCAAATTTTTCAAATTTAAAATATGGACAAATGACTACTTCATGTGTTACTACAAGGTTTGCTAAATTTAAAATTTTCTACACAATAAAAGTATCCTATCAAAGATAAATTTTGTTGTACACACTCATGTTTAATTATTTCTTATTTATTCTATTAATTTTATTACTAAAATTAAGGGTGGGGGAATGTAGATACCTAAATCTAGTCATAAGTACTTGACAATGCTAATTATTGACACATCTTAAACCACATGAATCATGCCCAAATACATGACTCTTATTTTCTATTCCTCTAAGATATTTATCTATATACTTGATTAAAAATTTGTTCATTGTTACTAATACATAATTTTTTAAAATTAATGCTCAAGCCTCTATCACATCACTCATAGATTATCTCCAACTCAAGACAACTATCTCTAATTTTTTGGGATAAGTCTTCTCTAGGTAGAGTGGCTTTGTCTCATTCCAAATAATATCAAGTTTTCAAATTTCTAAAAATTATTTTGGGTCTTCCCAAACGTTTCATAAGGTTAGATAAATGAAACTATCAAAATATTTCACTATATAAGAAAATAAAAAGCTAATTTCAAAGGGACTTGGCCTCAAGCTTGGCATTATTTATTGATCACTCACATACTATTTCACATTGAGAAAATATACCTTATACTTCTTAAATTAAAGACCATTCACAAGGAGTAGCTATGAGCGAAGTCTAAATCATCTCAAACAAATTCATGTGCTATCAATTCCAAGTATGAAATACATATTCATAGCTGCATACATATAGTCAAGGAGCATAATTTCATAATTAATCTATGTGGGAGAATTACGTGTGGCTTGATTTCCCTCTTCAAGGCATTTGATACATAGGTAACATTAAATCATTATAAGGGTGATTGGGTTTATCTCATCCCATTATAATCCCCATATTTATTTTGTAGGTTTTTAGGTCTCATGAAAATCCATAGGGTTTAAGAGTAAAGAATAAGAAAATAATGAATTTTGTGTGTCACAATCTAACTATAAATATATTATCCCAATAAATAGAAACAAACACAAAAGGTAGAGTATCCTGATTTTCATCACAACCAATGCTGACAAGTCTAAAATTAAAGGATATGAATATCTTGTAATGTTGTCTAGGAAGCATGGTCTTGTCTAGGAATATTCTTAGATTTTGTTTCTGACCTTACACTTTCATATATATGTATTTATATACTTTTAACTATTAAATATGAGTCAAATTCAACTCATATAGGTCTACAATCAATAGATATGACTGGCATATAATGCTACCTAAAGAGAGTGGACTTGTCCAGAAGCATATTTAGATTTTGTTCCTAATTCTAAGTAGTCACAATCTTATAATCTATTGGTTCACACTTCTAAATATAAAAAAACATTCAACATAAAGTCATATTTAACTATGTACATTTATTATTAGTGTTTTTTAAAAATAGCAAATTTTCATATTTAGCAAGTTCACAAATCAAAATTGTTAATAATTGTATATCTTTAACATTCTGATATCTTTCAAGTTTTACACTTTTAAAAAAAAAATAATAATTGTAAAATCAAAAATAGGGAAAACATGTACTTACATTGATACTTGAGCCATTATCATCCATAAATCCATCCTTTTCTTTACCAATTTCACCTATGAAAGTAATAATGAATAAAGTCCTATTGTAAATGAGTTATCATTTGAAATATCATTATCATGAAACAAAATAAGAGGAGGTTCCCTCTTCCTTTTAATTATAATAATCACACAAATAATTCCATGAAGTGAATGAGTGATTATGAAATACTTAAATTTTTTCCATTTGATATTGTCTATCTATCATATGAATATTTCCTTGATATTTTGGTTGAGTATATGACAATTTGGAAGAGGGTTGGTAAATATTTTCAAGTGTTTGTTTATTAGAGATACTAATTAATTAAATTTTTTGTTTATTACATTCATTAGAATTTAGTTGTAATCAATGATAATTTTTATCTTATTCTTGAAGATAATGAATCTATTTGAAGGGTGTCATGCAATTATATGTTAATAAAAAAATACTTTTGCATCATAATTCTTAGGCAATGTCTATGAAGGATCCAATTATCTACTGGAAGTTAAAATATTACTAAAGAAATGATTTAAACACATTTGTGTATTTTTAGTTAACCTTGTAAATTTAATATGCTCCCTTTGTTAAGATAATTTGAGAATGTTAGGCAATTTTTATACAACATCAACCACTCTCTTAGAATCAATATTATGTTGAAACACATTCTTATTAATTATAGCCTTGAAATTTTTCTTATTTTAGAAACTATAAGCACTAAAAATTGAGGCATTGGATGCATACTTAAACACATTTTCCCATAAAATATTTCCATTAAAGTCTCCAAATTTAGACATCCAATTCCTACCACCACCATGGAAAAATTGAATATCTAAACAACTTTCTATAATAACACACAAGCTAACCAAAATCACTTGAACATCCCAATTTCATCTACACACATCACGTACAAGTACCTATTTATGTACATGTATCCCTAACTTGGGAAATGCATTTTATGAAATCATTATCTTTTTATAATTTATCTCAAGTCAAATTGTGACTCAATAAATTAACATTCTTAATCACTAAAATCCTTTAATTCATTTATACACATCATCTGCATGTGCTGATTCATGTCTATACCTCCTTAATTGGGGTATTACTATGTACAAAATTATCACCTTTTTATAGTTTAACTCTTGTAAATTTGTGACCAAGAAAATTGAATTTTTTGACCATTCTAATTAAACAAGTGATCAATTTCCAAGAATTGTAAAAGACTAAGAATTTTTTTTAAGCAAAGCAAAACAAAGTAAGAGCTTAAGTAAAAAATAATGGAAACTTAATAAATATATAATATTGGAAAATCATAATTCAATAAATATTTGGGAATATGATGTCATTAGCCTCAAATTTAAAGGTGAGAAATATCAACATAAATGAGGTAAATATTAGGATAAAGGCTAGCCATGCCTTATGAATTCCCCATTCTTCCAAAACATAAATGAATTTTTACCCCCAACCCTAATCAAAGATTAATCACACATGGGTTATGGTCAATTGAAAAAAAAAATTCAAGAGTCATGACCATAACCATTAAGTCTTTTTAGGTACAAATAAACTATGCCAAAATATCACTAGAAAGTTTCAAACCTTCTTCTATTTTAACCCAATCAAGAGCCAATACCTATTGGTGCAATAAGAGATGTTGGAGGAGCTTGCCCTACAGTATTGAAAAAGACTTGGAACAATAAATCTAGGCATAAACATGATTAATGGACTGATATTGGAGGAGAGTCACTTGGGGTGGGCTTTGCTTGTGTCTTCTTGTCTAGTTTATTGAGTCCATTGATCCATGCCCCTCAAGGGAGTAGGCTTAATATTTTAGATTCTTTATGCTTGTCATTTATTTTATGTACTAACACATTAACTAACTTTTTTTACTATCATATTCTACATTTGGCACACCCACTAGGACCACACATCTCATAAATCACTTTGGGGACCTTTTTAACCTTATAATTACTTAATCAGACCCATTTTTAGTTTTATTATACCTCTTTTTCCTCTAATTTTTACATGTTTTTTGTTTTGGTCAAAATAATAAAGTTTCCCTATACAATTATGAAGTCAATTTGAACATAGGCAAAGTCACCCTGGACATCATTAAAGTTTCCCTAATTAATGGTGATGTCATATTCATAAATGATGAATTTGTTCTTTACCACTTTTTTGTTCTCTATTTGTTTTGATAGATCAATGAAGTTGCATTTAAAATGATGAAATCACCCTATATATCAGTGAATTCATCACCTATGTTTTTCCTATGAATTGTGAACTTGCTATCTAATCGATGAATTTGACTTGATAACAGTGAAGTCATCTTATAAATGGTGAAATCAACTTGGTAAATAATGAACTCATAGAAGTTAATTTTCACTATATTTTTTTTGGTTTTATTGGAAATGGTGAACTTGTTTTATGATTGATGAGGTCATCTTGCTAATTAGTGAAGTTACCAAAATTATGTGTCTATGTTATGGGGAAATAATGAACTTGTGAAGAAAAAAAAGAAGTCACCCTATTAAATGGTGAAATCACCATGTTGCAAATTTTTTGAGAGCTTAAGAAATTTGCATTCAATTTAAAATTTATGTTTTAAACCCTTCATTGACTACTAAAACTCTATTTTTTAGGTTTTGACATATTGTTAACTTACTTTCACAATAATTCAAGGCAAATTTCAATCACATTTACATATTAGTTCTTAAAAAGAACATTCAAACTTAGATTTAAATATCTTAAGAGATTTTATTTTTTTCTTTATTTTAAAGCACTTGTTTATTTCATTACTTATTCATAAAACCTTACACCTATGCTCTCTCCTTACCCCCTCTAGAGAGCCTAGGTGACCAAAAAATTCATTATTTTACTTGTTTATTGGTATCTACCTGAAGAAACATTATGTATGATCTCTCTTTATTTATAGGGACTTGGATGACTAAAAAACAACCACTTTCTTCTTTTATTTTTGCTTGGTTTAGAGAGTGGGAGTTCATCACCTCCTCACAAGTTACTTAGGGGTATGTTAACCTAGGGTTTCATCTCCTATCATTGTACCAACCCCACTTATCTGGTAGGGTATACAAATTGAGCATATTATTTGGTGGGATAATGGTTGAGTGATTAACCTAACCAACTAGATAGGGTATTAGAGCGTGAAATCTTACAGGCATCACACTCTATTGAGTAATTGATGGATGGAGTGGTTGTGAAAAGGAAAATACTCTTTCATAATAATATATTTGGTTTTTTATCCATTTGATGGATATTTTATTGTGCTCAAATGTTCTTTGGCACTTGTGGACCATCTAGAAATCCAATTCAAAAAATTTAGATTAATTGACCCCACTTGCCACATATTATCTTTCTAATGTCGATTTGCCTTTGAAATCTAAGTTATATGCTATGTAAAAGTTATTAAGAGGCAGAGGGGGGATAATCACTCTACCTTCATGTGTTATTAATTTATTATATTAACAAATTAATTCCTCTTAAGAATTGGTATATCGATGGAAATTTGGCATATACTATGCAAACCTTGTGTCAGTTATTAGCATAGGATCATGAACTTAGGTGCCTCTTATTTTATTAAATTTTTGAGTCTAAAATTTATTTTCATGAAAATAAATAAATAAATCCCTAAGCCTCTCAAAATAAATTCAAAGTTTACTTTTGAATATTCAATCTAAAGACAATTAGTTAGCACTTGAGTCTTACTTATCACTTGGGCTTGAGTGGTTTACACTTTGTGTTTATATTGTGTTACTTATATTGGATTTTAATATGATTTAAGAGCCTTACCTAAGTGTAAATTTAAGTACCCATACTTTACACATTGTCACCTATTCGCACATTGAGGTGTTATGCAGTTCATATTACCATTTAATACTTAAACCATTTCTTGTAATGTCACATCTATCATTTGAAATAATATCCTTTATCTAACTTGGTACTATTACACTACCCATTTTATTTTGATTTTGGACTTATATTTTCTTGCGTTAGTTTATGCTCAAAGTTATTGTACCATTCAACTTTATTCTAGATTTGAAAATCAAGACCAACCATGATCTCATTGTACTTTTATATGGTACCAACATATTTTGGACTCAATTTTTATTATGTTAGCCTATGCCCTAACTTCAAATATTATTCTAAATTATTTTAATTTTATGATTTTGACCAGCCAAGGTTGCATGTTCTAAAGACCTCACTTCTTATTATGTGCCAACTTTTTTTTATGTCATTACATTATCCAATATATTCTAATTATGAGATGATTATTGGTTTATAAGGACCATTTGATAGTGTTTCTAAATTCCAAATGAACCAAGAGTATATTTGAAACACTTTTAAAAAATTGAGTGTTACTCTAACGATGTAGTGGTACACTCATAGTGGGCTCTCTTATGGCCCCAGTTATGAGGAAGAAAACTTTTATGATGGAGAGTAACATTTGGTTATGTTAAAATATATCCATCCCATTTTAAGATCAAGTCATGATCAATACCTTAGCAACCAACTAATTAAAGACCAAGATGAGGCCCTCTTGAGACCATAGAATTTGGAGATAGGCTCCCACTAGATTTTCTAAGAGAATAATTGCATACCCTTGTTCACATAGAAGAGCAACAATATGAAATAATTATTGACCAAGAAATACCATGCACTCAAGTGTCAAATCAAGTCATTGATTCTTATAGAAAGGGGAAAGGTCCACTAGTGGATCCTTCCCAAACTGGTCATTTATTACATCCACCATATAAAAAATTAGTCAACATTATGTAGATCAGATTGTCACTGACTTAATGACTTCTTTGGTTACAACCTCATTCAACAATGTCATGTTTGTATAAAAAAATTAGTTACCTAAATAAATGCAAGACCAAGCTAATCCTACACTTGAGGTCGATCCCTTAACTCCCCCTAAACAAGCTATGTTAATGAATGCTTCACACTAAGTTGAAGTTGATATATAACACACATTATTTAACAATAATGAAAGCATTTACAATATATGACATGCATATAATACTTCACAACAAGTTCTAGAACATTCCCAACAATAAGTAGCCATAAATTTACCACCTTAATAGGTAGTGGACAATTCAAAGAATGTGGAACCAACCTCTTCTAATTCATAATGACAAAAATTTCCTCTTCAAAACTAATGATGACAACATCTTATTCTAAACTAATACCAGGTTCCCAAAAACTAGTATATTCCTTATAAATCATAATAATAAATTCCTTAAAATCATCATCAAATACCTAAGGATAAAAAATAATATCCTATGAACCAACGAAATCATACCTATTATTATGTACATCAGAAATGATAAAAAATGCCTAATCAAGAACAAAACTTAAGGCATAGGGTGTGCATTCCCAACATGACCACATAAGGAGGATACATTCCTACCAACATCAACCCTAACCAAACCTATTAGTCGATAAATAATTAGTAGAATTATTTCCTTACACCAAAAACTGCTCCAAATATCCAAGAGTGGAATATAATGAAGGAGGTAATCTCAAATCTTTGAATACGTAACCAAGCCAAGAAATACAAGTTTGATGAGATACAACCCTTTCCATTTGATGTAAGTATTTTTCAAGCACCCTTCCCACCTCATTTTGAGGTACCCAAATTTGACAAATATAAAAGGAAAGGTGACCCTAGAGAGCATTTAAAAGGTTTGTTCATTACATGCCAAGAGGTATCCTATAATAGTGTGTATTTTCTATGCTTGTTTCCACATAGCTTGGGTAGAAAAACCTTAGAGTGGCTTCTCAAATTGTCTAAAGGATTAATAACAACTTTCAATTATTTATAAAAAAAATTGTTAACCACTTTTATTATAGCATTGAATAGGAGATGATAGTGGTTGACTTATGTAAATCAAAACAAAGAGAAGGGGAAGGCATATCTATAATTATGGAGAGTAATAACCAGTCACTTCTAACATATTATACCAAATAAATAGCTAATTGATATCTTCACACAGAACCTACACCCTGAAGTTAATCATAATTTGAGACTCACGTGTGCTAACACATTTGAATAAATCATTGACAAGGGTGTATATATTGAGAAGGAACTTATTTATAAAGGCTTGTTAAAAATATATTTCTAAGATCAAACATCAAATGAGACATCTGCACCTATTTAGGCAATTATGGTTAAAAACCCAAGGTTTTTAACAAGAACAAAAACATGGTGGGAAATGGTTACTAAATCATGGCATGTGTAAATAGTGAAATCACAACCCACTAAAAATAAGCAATCCAATCCACCACTCACCTTATAAATATCTCCTCCACACAAAGTGTATGCTATATGCAGCCAAATGGAAGGTGTTAAACTAGATCCTTGGGTATAATAACTCTAAAATACTATAGAGACTTAATACTAAATGGATCCCCCCTAAACCTAACTGGATGAAACTCAACTTTAATGGGGCATCCAAGTTGGATGGTAAAGCTAGTGGAGGAGGAATTATAAGGAATGATAAAGGATGAATGTCTACTATCTATGATGGTGGAATTGGATGCCAGAGCAAAAATTATGTTGAAGCAATGGCTTTACTATGGGGATTAAAGTTAGCTATATCCCTAGGAATAAGGAACTTGAATATACAAGGAAACTCTAAGATGGTCATAGATGCCATTAATAAAGCTTTAATGTGGGAATCAAGCTAAAAGACATCATTACTGATATCTAATTTCTTTTACAAAAGTTTTCCAAAGTTGAGATTTCCCATACCTACAGAGAAGGCAACAGGGTCGTTGATGCTTGTCCCAACCTTGGGCAGCAATTTTCAGGTTGGAGGGTGTGGTGACAAGGTGTTCATATTCCCTTAAAAATTAGGGAGATCATTCAAAGGGAGATGAATTGTTAGGAATGAGGTGTATTGATGACAAGGATAGATTTTAGAGGTGGTCCATGTGGAGAGGGCCATCGGGGATCTAAGAACTTGATAACCTTAGTACTGTCTTTGTAATCATTAATAATTCATTATATCATGAGGTTGAGGCATGTGGGTCTCATCATGAAAGTCAAGGGGAAATTATTTTCAAGTATGGGAGTAGACAACATCATCGCTGTAGGGCATTTTGTAAAGGTTATTGAGGAATAGGGTACTGACACTATGGGAACTACTGATAATAAGGGGAAAATGTATGTCGAGGAAGCTGGTGAGGGCACTAAGAATGAAACTGATTGGAAAATAGAAATTGGGGCCTTGAAGGACTGCATTTAGAAGCTGGAAAAGGTCTTTGCCAAAGGGCTTTGTAATACAATTCTGCTGAACATGTCTATGCTAGAAGTGGTGGGTAATACTGGTTATGCTAACAACACAGAGAATGAGAAACTCAATGATCTTATCAAATCAATAGTTATGTAAGGGGAGACCTCTCTGACTCTGGTCTTCCTGTGGCTTGTGTTTTGTTTTTGTCTATTGTTTGCAGCTGTGTCAACTTCTCTCTGAAGGCATTTTTTATTTGTTTGCCTTCTTGTCTTTTTTGACTGTATAGGGTTCAGCCCCTAGTTTTCCACCTTACTTTATTAAAAACATGATTATTTAGCCCATACCAAAACCATTTCTTGAAGATCAATATAAACTTGATTGATATTGAAAATATGAGTTTTTTGACTTTCATCATATTGTCAACCATGCCATTTATTGATGTCTATAACTAAGGAACATTATTAAATATTTACTAGATAATGGAGAGATTAAGCTGGACAAAAGAACTCCTAACACTAACCAAGATATGGGTATTAAAAAAAATCCCTTTACAAAACACAACCAATAACATAGGAGAAATTATAACTAGGGTCAGGAGCACAACTAACAAAAAATCAAGGTCATGATCATAATCAAAATGCAAACAATAAATTTAATAAATATCATGACACTCAAACTAATCAAGTTGAGTACCATAGTATGTCATATGATAACTATAATAATATGTGATGTATTAAAACTAATCATGTCTCTACCATTAAGATTAAGTCTCATGTACCCTCCAACTTTGTTTTAAAAATTGGTCGCTCTATGTTAGGATCACCATCCCCTTCTTTAGGTAAGTTTACACCAAGTTCTATCACTTTGCTTACACCTTATTTTCTATGGGTTACCATTCTTGGACCTCCTCCTCCTTCCTTTAATTATGGTAACTCCTTACCAACTCAAAGTTATGTATTCAAAACTAGACAATCGAAAGTTATCCTCCATATCCCTTTACCTTCTTCCAACACTAATTCTAAGCCAAACCTTGAAACTTATACCCTATACTGGATAAGGCCAAACTTCTCATCCCAATATTGAGAAACCATACATTATAAGTGAACAACTTAGCAACACATCTACATAGATTTATATTCTAGATCTCTTGTGTACACTAGAATTTCATAGGACTATATTGAATGATTTTATTTAACAATCCACTATGACTAATGACAATAATCATAAATAATTACAAGAACTTATGGGACATTTATCCCAAGGAAAACATCTTACATTTGACCAATGAGATATGCTATCCCTTGGTCCCCTACATAAAATTACTCTATACATTAAAGCCATTATTTACCATCAAAAAATCAAATGGGTTCTTATAGACAGTGGTTCTAGACTGAACACAATGTCATTAAAATTGGTTTCAACATTGGGGTATACAATAATTGATATGAGGTTTGATACCATCACCATTAAGGCCTATGCTCATACAGAGATAATCTATGGGAACCATTATCTTATCGATCATTATTAGGCTTGTAACTCATGATATCTTATGCCATATCATTGATATAGAACTACCTTACAATATGTTTCTTGGTTATCCTTGGATCCATGAAGTATAGGCAGTCCCTTCCACCCTATATCAATGCATCAAGTTCCCCCATTCTAGTCTAGAGGTCACTAAATATGGTGGCTTACAACCATAGCAATATTGTAAACCTTTAGAAGTTGAGTATGGAAACTACACCTATTGACCTTACATTAAGTTGGTAGGCAAGAAAGGTAAGAGGATAGTTTTTAAACCTCCCAAGTCTAATTATATTGACCCTAGTGACCTCATTTCCACTTCTACTGATCCATTTCCCATCACCATTTGCACCCATTTCATTATTCAATATAACGGTATTTCCACTTATAATATTCATGAATGAATTTCACATCATCAAGTTGCCTAAGTCTCCTAAGTCCCATGGCTGCCCTAAACCCTATAAAAATCTTGGTAGGTCTAACATGACTTGGAAAAATAAATCCAAATTTTCTTTACAAGAGCCACTTCTATTTGTACTTGATACATCACCTAATCATGATTAGACCACCAAAATAGAGGGAGGTTGGTTGTATGGTGACAATTTTACTAACTAAGTTTAAATCATTAAGTACCCCATTCCAAATCAAATCATGGATAACCTAAACTATATAAGAAAAGGATTGGGACATAACACACAAGTTATTGTAGAACATGTTTCGACTACTAAACATACGGTGAATTGAGGTCTTGGATTTATACTCCCTAGGGGTGACCCCATATATTTTAAAAGTGACACTACTTCATCAACTGATAATGAAACTCTCAAAAATAATGTAGCATCCCATTATAATGCCTATTATGAGATAAAAAATATCAATTTATTTGATTTTAATTCCATCATGCTAATTAAAACCCATTATCCACTTACCTTTCATCATCCTCACCTATTTAATTAGGACCAAAAAGATTATGTCACATCATTAGATAAAATTTTTAATGAGGAATCTCCTATCGAGTTTATGGGCCTTTGAGATGAGTTGTCATTGGGTGATCATAAGCAAGGTTTTGACTTCCATTTGGACACTAATACCTATTTTGGAGATCATGCAATCTTCTTTGGTCATGATAAAATTAAAGCATCTTCCTTGGGTGAAAACCTCTTTGAGGTACCCTTAGGCCAAGGAAAGATTAAAGATAAAGATAAATCCTTAAGTGAAAACCTATTTTAGGTGCTCTTAGATGGGGAGTTCACATCTCTCCTTAGGAAGTACACTATCCACCTATTCCAAGCATTACTATTGGTTTAGGCATTAGTTTTGAAGAATAAGAAGTTTTTGAATACCTTGTTAAAGATTTTCTTAAAGTATTTGCTAACTAGACATTACCTAACATAGCTAATTAAAATTCTTAATATATGGGTGAAGGTTGTGATAAATAGGTAACTATAGAGGATTCATTATCTTCCTTGCCTATTGTTCTTGAAGATGGATCAATCTTATAGGTCAAGGATACCATGGAGATCAACATTGGTACATATGATTATTCCAAGATTGTTTACCTAGGCACATTCCTCATTGATAAGGATCACAAATTCATTGTTACCATTTTAAAATATTTTATTGATATATTTGTGTGGTCTTACTTAGATATGCCTAATATTGACCCTTCATTGGTGGTATATTACCTTGTCATCCATCCAGATGCTAAACTAGTCAAATAGAAACTACATAAAATGCATATACACATAGCCATCTTGGTTAAAAAAGAGTTATAAAAATTACTATGGGTAGTGTTAATTCAACCATTTGACTATTTTGAGTGGATATCTAATATCATCTTAGTTAGTGAAAAACCACTGGGCATTTGCCTATTTACTAATTTTAGAGACATTGAAAAGGCATGTCCTAAAGATGATTTCCCCTACCTAACATTGACATGATAGTCAATTAAAAAATAGGCTATGAAATGTTATCCCTCATGGATGGATTTTTGGGGTATAACTAGATTAAGATCGCAATAGAGGACTAACATAAGACTATGTTCACCACTTCATGGGAAACATTTTCTTATCAAGTCATGCATTTTGGATTGAAAAATATTAGTACAACCTACCAACATGCCATGATTTTCATCTTCCATGACATTGTTGAGAACTATGTTGATGACACATTAACTAAATTAATAATGCGTGTAGGCCACCCATACATTCTATGACGAATCTTTGAGAGGCTTCATGAATATAAGGTGCATATCAATCCTAAGAAGTACATCTTTGGCATAAATTTAGGTAGAATTTTAGGGTACATTGTGTCATAAAGAGGTATTGAGGTTGACCCTATTAAAGTCAAGGATATTTTTGAAATGCCTCCTCCATCTAATTTGAAACATCTCTGTAGCTTATAGGGAAAAATTAGTATATTCACCATTTCATATCATAGCTAACTGATAAATGCCATCTTTTTACACACTTTTTAAAGAAAGGGGTCACATTTCAATGGGATATAGATTATGAGAAATAATTTACCAAAATAAATAACTAATAGGATAATCTACCAATATTGACTTTACCTACACTAATAGAACATTACTCTTTTACATATCAATGACATAACATGAACTAGGGGCACTTTTGGCCCAACATGATGAATAGGGAAAAGAGTATGCAATATACTATCTCATCAAAACATTAGTAACTTATGAACATAGTTATTCACCTATGGAAAAATCTTGTCTTTTAATGGTTTTCACTTCTTAAAAGTTGTGACATTCCATGTTGAATAATAAAAGCATTGTTATAGCCAAGGTTGATCTGCTTAAGTACCTATTATTCAAGACCACTCTTATAGGCAACATGGATAAATGGGTTATGTTTCTAAGTGAATTTGATGTGGATTACTAGAATTAGAAGTCCATCAAGGGGAAAGTCTTGTGGATAAAATTTATAAATATCCTTTCATTGACACCAAGCCTCTTTCATTTTATTTCCTAGACAAGTCAATTATGACCCTGAATAAAGTAGCCATTGAGTTTGAACAATGGATAATATACTTTGATAGTTTATTCACCTCCTATGGATTTGGATCTACTATTTTATTGGTTTCACCATAAGGGGATATTATTCTTAAGGTGTTTCACATTATCTTTCATTGTACCAAAAACATGGTTGAATATGAGGCCCTTTTTATTTAGATTCACTTTGAAATACAATGGGATATCAAGAAATTGATGGTATATGGAGATTATCAGCCAATCATCAACCAGGATAGATACCAATACTTGACTAGAGACTAAAAACATATACCTTACAAGCATATAGTGGATAATATTAAGCAACACTTTTAGGTTCTTAGTTTGAATAGATACCACATGCCAATAACTAAACAACATATGTTATGGCTACCATTGAGTCCATGATACAAGTTTTCAATGATGTTAGGGAGTATTAGTTCCTCATCAATAACCTTTTACAACCAACTCTTGTACCAATAGATTTAGAGAGGGTATATAATATTACCAGTCCTAATCCCCTTTGGTACCAATACTTACATACTTATCTTGAAGATCAAACCCTTCCTCTGAACCTCTCAAAGAACCAAATAAAATTATTCCTTCATCGAGCATCTTATTATACCATATTAGGAAACATGTTATATCATAGAGGTGATGATGAAACATTGCTTTGATTTTTATCTTTGGGAGAATTTATGGGCCCCATACTATTAGCATGGTCTTGGCTAAGAAACTCCTTCAAACATGATACTATTGGCCAAAGATGGAGATAGATGCCTACAACTATTTTAAGAGGCATTTTACTTATCATAAGCATGGTAATTTGATACATGCACTTTCAATACCACTCTAATCGATTATTACCCCATGGCCATTTTCAATTTGGAGACTTAATATTGTTAGGAAAATAAACTCATTTTTTTTATGACCATGAGCACATCCTTACTATGAAGTATTTTACTAAGTGGATAGAGGCCATACCCCTCACTTACATAACCAAAAAGTAGATAGACAAGTTAATATATTTCTATACTATATTACACTATGGTATCCCCTCAAAAATCATCTCTACTAATGGTGGTTATTTCAAAAATAAGGATGTCAAATCCCTCTATACCCAATTCAAGATCAATCATAAATGTTCCACACCATATAACCTACAAGGAAATGGTCAAACTAAGGAATCTAACAAGACCATTATTTCCATCCTTAAAAATATTTTTAATGGCATTGGCCATGATTGGCACTTACAACTTTTCCCTACCCTCCTAGTTTATCACACTAGTTACCAAACTTCTATAGGAGGTACACCCTACTCCTTAGTCATTAGTTCAGAAACCATTATTCCTATTGAGATTAAGCTGCCCTCATTGCACATCTCATTATAGCACATTATAGATGATACAGACTATAGATCTTCCATATTTCAAGAGTTAGAGCTTCTGAATGAAAAACATTGGGCTGCCTTAGACCATTTATGAGATTATTAGAACTTGCTATGCTATAGCTATGATAAACACATTCTCCCTAGGGATTTTAAATATAGTGACTTAGTCCTAAAAGAAAATAATAAAAACACTAATGCTGAATGTAAAAAGAAAGGAAATTTGATTCCATTTGGTTAGCTACATTTCTGGTCACCACAAATTATGGTTTCAAGGCATATAGGATGGCTATTGTAGATGGACAATTTATCAAAAATCCCATGAACATAGTGTACCTTAAGCATTTCCATGTTTTATTTTTATTCTATTATATTGTCTACAAGAGCCCATAATTGGGGGCACCCATTTATATTGTTACCTAGTCTATTATTATTCCTTCCACCATACCGTATCAACCATTTTCATATTTTAACTAGGCTATTCTTGTTCTATTACCTAGACCATTCATACTCACATATTTGGACCATTTTATTTCCCCTAGACCATTCTAATTCTAATAGGATAAGAATTCTTATTTATCTTATTGTATCATTCCCTAGACCACTCTTATTTTCTATTACCTATTCTCCTAGACTATTTTAATCCTATTACCAATCACGATCTTGATAATGACCAATAAGTATGCAAATAGATTTAATGAATATTTTAGAGGTAGTTTAGATTGACCAACATTAGCATAAACATCATCAACTTCTTTTCTAGGCTAGTATCTCAAGTCATGTCAACATATGGTTTGCCTTTTTTGATAGTTCTTTGAGACTTCTAATTTCTCCTCCTCTTATTATTTCCCCATTATGTATCATTCCATTCCTATTTGCTATTTCATGGTATTCCCCTTTACCTCAAGTTATATCATTATTTTTTTGAGGAACTCCATTATAGTCAGTTTATCTATTGTTTGAGGCTCTACCTAAGGACTAATGTCCTTTTTTAGATGGTTAATTATACATTTGAACATATTACCTTGATTTCCTTATTCCAAAAAACATAAAAACATTTGAAAATTATTGACAAAGTACCAAATACATTCCTAGTTAGGGAAGATGGGAATAAAATCTCCATGAGAGTTACAAAACCATGTCATATTATAGGTGGGATTCCCATTTATTCTATTCATCATGGCCATTATTTCATTACATTAATTTTTCTAGGATAACTACATCAACTTGAGGTCCACATTGACTATGTAGGCAGTGCTTGGATACATAGGGCATCTTGGGTTAGTTTGGCCACTCTTATTTCCATCTCATTCTACCGTTCTATACCTTTGTGATCTCACCTTTGTGAGAGCCATTATTGCCTTGTACAATATCACCATTTTATGATACATTATTATAACTTTACACTCTCATTATTTTATGAGCCATTTTTGGACCTTTACACTCACCATTTTATGATCCATTATGAACCTTTACACTCTCACCATTTTACAAGCCATTCTTTGAACTTTACGCTCTTATAATTTTATGAGCCATTATAGACATTTATGCTCTTGTAATTTTATGATCCATTATTGTTTTTATGATCTCACCATTTTACAAACAATTATGGACCTTTATGCTCTCACCATTTTATGAGACCATTCCTATTTTTATTTTATTAGTCATTACTTCTCTACTTATCATCACATTTATTCTATCCCATATCCCTAAGAGAACTAAATTTGGCCTAAAGTTCATGTTAGATCCAGTGTCCATGGGACTATGTAGGCAGCATCCACTTAGGGCATTTGGAGTTAGCTCAACCACCCCTTCCTTATTCTTTCATTCCCCTTACCGTGACAACCTATTCACGATCTAAACATAACACCTTATTAATTACACATACACAATTGTTGATTGCTTACATTGAATTCTATACCTTAATTTCATTATTTTTTATGTCTTTTATTTATTAGTTTATTTGCTTGTTTGTTTTGAGTGTTGTGTCTAAATACATTTTGAAAACTACTTGAGTGTAGCCTTAACTTGGGATTGAGTTTTTTACATTTGTATTTACATTATTTTATTACTTGTTTCTATCTTGTAGATCTTATGTCTACTTAAGTCCTAATTATTCAAATCTTGATTCTATGTTATTTACAATTTGTCCTTGATTTATTGTTTATTTATGTTTTGGTATATTATTGTTTACCCTCAAGCCTTGATAATTCATATCTTGTTCTTGAGTTGGTTACATTTTGTGTTTAAATTTTGTTATTTGTTTTTATTTTTTGTTCAAACATAAATATTTTTAGATTAATTTTTGGTATTTTATATCATTATTTGGAGTTGTTAATATTTACATTTGAATCAGTCCATTCACAAATTGAAATTTAATGTTATTATAAAGTTATTCATACTTACGATGCATAACTTCATTTACACATTAAACACCAAGTGCCCAAATATTACAATATTGTGGTGCCAAAAAAAAAATCTAAAAGCACCATCTTACATATCCAATACCTAACTAGGATATCAGAATCCAATCATGAGCCTAATGTTGGAAACAAACCTAACTCATTTTTATACTATGGGATGTGCATCTCCTAGATTACACATCAAGTCATGCTACCCATTAATTTACCTAACATATTTGGTTATTTATATATTAATTTAGGACATGTATCTCCTAAATTAATCTCTAGCATCTAGTCATACATCAATCAGAGCCATCAATAAATCAACAGCCATATGCTAATTAAGGATGTGCTTATCCTAACATTAGCATATACTATCATATCATAAAAAGAAAAATCATAAATGATAAACATGGAAGATAATAGAATCATGGTAAACAAATACACGATAAACATGGAAGATAATAGAATCATGGTAAACAAATACACATCCATATCTATATTCTAATCCAATATATACATCTAGCATCATAGTGACACATAAATAAAATAACATCATATAATGAATATTAAGAGTCCATGTATAAATAGCCATGACCAAAAATGAATGTCATATATATATATATATATATATATATAACCATGTTTTATACATTAAGAGAATACATATACATCTCATAGTATATAATTAAAATATCAGAGCTAAAAAATACAAAAATAAATTTATCTCACCCCATCTCTAAGGGGACTGTGATCAAAGTGATAGTATATCAAAATAACCATGTTTTATAAATTAAGAGAATACATATACATCTCATAGTATACAATTAAAATATCAGAGCTAAAAAATACAAAAGCAACTCTATCTCACCCCATCTCTAAGGGGACTCTGATCAAAGCCATATCACTACCCACTATGGAACTAGTTGTTACACTAAACAATCTAAAGATGTTATATGCTAATACCTAGAGGTCTTGTTAGTCTGTTGATTCCATGAATACTCCATGTAAGTGGGTACCCTCTAATCCACTAGAAATGCTACCTCGTATAAACTATGATAATGAGAAATCTCATCCTTAGCATTTAAGACATCATTCTTCACATGTAAGGCATAATCCTTAAACACAATCATGTCATCCAATAATCTACATATGCCACCATAAAATAAAAGTTGTTGAGCCTCATATAGATCCCCATAAATCCTCTACACATCTGCCCAAACTCTATCCTAGATGTTAACCACTAACAATAACTCTACATCCCATACTATTAGCTGAGCCTGAACCCCTATCAACTAGGCACGAACCCCTATCAACTGATCCACCTACCTTCTCAACATGGAAATATCTGAATCTATGGCTATGATAAGACCTTATAGCCTAGTGGTCTCACCTTGGGTTGTGGTTAGATACACACATAACCTAGATACTTCTTGTTGTAGGCCTAAAATATCTAATAACCTTGCCTTTATCTCACACTATAGTTTATCAATCAGACCCTAGTCCTTTATGGACCTCCCTATGCTAGAGGGCCTAACCTCCACTGTAATTATGTCAAAGGTCTTAGTCTCCCTTATAACTATATATACATCCATCATTGAATCAAAGAGCCTAACCCCTCCTATATCTAAACCATGGCCTGAATCTCCCCATACTACCTTAACCATATATGTATCTCCTATAGGTCCCTATCCCCTATCTTCATCATGGACACTCACATGTGCTAAATCCTATTATATTAAGGCTGTTACATAACGACCTGTATGGATGGTTGTATAGACTATTACACTACCTGAGCTTAAACTATATGTAATGGAAGGGCCTATAGAGTAACCTATTATGAAAAAACTTATGCCTATATTTAGGCCTCCTTTATCAATCCTCTACCATACCCTCCTTTGATGCTACCCTAGATAATGGGGCCATGGTCTAATTAATCAAAGGGGTCAAAAACCTATCCACCATGTTGCATATGCATCTGTAACATTGACATCCATAGTCCCACCTATATACACCTATACTATAGGTTATACCATATAAAAATGTGATGGACTGGGCCCTAGGTATGGTCAACCCTTAATATTGAATCTTGCATGTCACTTGGGTAAAATTTTTGGTCTATTTAACATGTCCTGCTAAAAGTAAAACTACCAATACATATGATTTGGCCTATATCACTACATGGTAAAGATATGGTGTCTTTTAATATATTATGGCATCAACATATACTAAAAATTGAATATTTAATTTATCCATATGAATTGCATACCTAAGTATCATCACCAGATAAAATATCCATCCACGATCTCATTAATGACACACCTATAGAAGTATAAATCTTTGTGGTGGCCTCATACCCCTACACCTATCTGCACCTATCTGTAAGCCATTGGATCCTTTGGTATCCATTGAAATAAATATCATACAGGTCACTCTATAATGATATGTTTCTAGGTCCACACTTGAAAGAGTGTGCTATGTCTAATACTATGCCCCCTCTGGTATGTAATCATGTGTAAGTATCTGTATAACTATGCCAATATGACTGGCCCCATGAAAAATATGTAGTATGGTCTAGCATGTCCCACACTATACTTATAAACCCAATATAAAAACATCATCTACTCTTATTAGGAAATAGGAGGACACTAATAAAAGCCATCAAAATTAGTGTCTCCTAGGGTTTTTGCCCTATGATGGAGATGGTGGTACCCTTAAAACAACTACTGAAGTGCAAGACAAGTCCCCCAACATGTCAATATTTATGGACCCCTCATGAATAAATAAGTTGGTGACTTTGATCAAGTGTTCTAACAAATAAATTCACCTACCAACATCTAATGAATTTGTCACCCTCAAATTGGTACTTATAAAATCTAATAAAATCCTCAAGAGTCATTTTCACCTCTCCAATCAGTAGATGGAAGGTGGATGTCTCTAAATGACATCACTCTAATAACATTGAAAAGTAAGTGAAATACATTTGAGTCATAAGAATATGAGCTATATGTCACAAATCTATCACCTTCATCAACCCCATGATCTCCTCTATCATAATCCTAGGTTGGCATAAGACTTGTGATCATTATTTCCATGTTGTCACAACTTTTATACGATCCTGCATAACAAAACAAAACATAATCAAGTTAGTTACTTATCTATTTTTATTTTGCCAGTTGATAAATCTACCATTTTATTCTAATTTTGGGTTTTGAATAATCTTATTCTATCCTAAATTTCACTTCTTTTTAGACCATTTACCATTTCTAGATAACCTCACCATTTTCCTCGATGATTTTGCCATTCTATAAAGTAACTTTGCTATTCTAAAGGATGACTTCACCATTTTCCTCCTTGGGTCTATGATTTCATTGATGCACAAGTTGATCCTTCAATTTATTAGGATTATTTCACTATTTCTCACAACATCACCATTTTTGTGCCCCAATTATCCATTTCATAAATTCATCATTTGATGGAAAGTTTGTTGTTTGTCCTATAACCCCATCATTTGACCAATTATTTCATCATTCTAGAAAAATCCATAATTTTGGTGATTTCACCATTCTTTAAATTTCCATATATTTTTATTAATATTATTAATTTCTTGATGAGATCACCATTTTCTAGTGATCCTACCCTTTTTATTGTCGACCTCACCATTTTTATCTTTTAAAGATTAACAAGGTCATTTTTTCACCTACTTATAGGGTTAAAAATTGAGATTCAAGGAAAATTAAATAAAAAAAAGAGTACCTAATAATGCCCCACTCCTTGGTGGTTATTAGTACTCTCAAACCCACTCTCCAAGGTGTTGATGGTATGGGATATTAGCCATTCATTTTATCTCTCTCATGCATAGAAGTCATAGCTCAAGTTTATAATTGTGGAGGGTGAAAATGACTAATTTTGACCCCTAGAAGTGAATTTATAATATATTTTTGAATTCCACCTAGACCTATTGTTACCCCAACTCTTCATAGGAGGCTTATTTTAGCCTCATTTATCCATTCTTCAAGTCATTTTCTTCTAATTACTCTATTTTCTCAATCTCTTTTACTAAATTATGTGCTTCCTTTCTTTTGGTCAAGGGCAAATTATCAAAATTAAAATTTTCCATCCTCCCATCAAGGGGGCATTATGGATCACCCAAATGCTATTTAGGGCATATTCATAACCATGTTTGTCTATAACTCATGAAAATTCTAATAGAAAATGGGAAGAAAATTTATTTTTTCTAATTATGATAATTCTAAGTGACCCTTTTTTAAAAAAAAATTATTGGTTAGACCAAATGTCTTGTCACACCTTTCAAATAGAGGAAAAATTTAGACATCCAATTGCTACCACCATTCTAAAATTGTAAATCTAAACGAAATTAATTAATAATGCATAAATCAAACCAAAATATCTCAAACATCCCAATTTCATCTGAACATATCATGTGCAAGTAGTAATTTGCATTCATGCATCATTGACTATGGTAATTCATTTTACAAAATCATTATCTTCTTCTAATTATCTTACGTTAAATTGAGACTTAGTAAATTGATGTTCTTAATCATTGAAATCTTTTGATTCATCTGTACACATCACATGCATGTGATGATTCATGCATATACCTCCCTAATTGGGGTAGTATCATGTACATAATTATTACCTTCCTCTAATTCAACTCTAGTTAAATTACGATCAAGAAAATTGACATTTTTGACCATTCTAATTAAACAAGCGACCAATTACCAAGAATT
Organism: Torreya grandis; assembly: GCA_037957365.1. Classification (NCBI taxonomy): domain Eukaryota; kingdom Viridiplantae; phylum Streptophyta; class Pinopsida; order Cupressales; family Taxaceae; genus Torreya; species Torreya grandis. Next base: position 668,249 of record JARHVA010007038.1, read on the forward strand.
ACAAAAGACTAAGAAAAATAATTAAGCAAAAAAAAAAAGATTGGGAGCTTAAGAGAAAAATACATGAAAACTTAATGAATATATAATATTAGAAAATCATAATTCAATAAATATCTGGGAATATGATGTCATGATGATGCCATCAACCTCAAAGTCAAAAGTGAGAAACATCAACATAAATGAGGTAGATATCAATATTAAGGATATCCATGCTTTATTAATGCCCCATTCTTGCAAAACTTAAATGAATTTTGACCCCCCAACCCTAAACCAAGATTAATCACACATGGGTTGGTGTTAATTGGAAAACTATAAATAAAAGATCAATGATAATAAACATTAAGCTTTTTAGGTTCAAACAAACTATGCCAAAATATTACTAAAAAGATTCAAACCTTATTCTATTTTCACCCAATCAAGATCCAAGATATATTGGTGCAATATGAGATGTTGGAGGAGCTTTCCCTACTGCATTGCCAAAGACTTAGAGAATAAAATATGAGCACAGACATGATATATGGACTAATCTTATATGAGAGTCACTTGGGGAGGGCATTGCTTCTATTTTATTATCTAGTTTATTGAGTCCATTTATCCATGCTCCTTGAAGGAGTAGGATTAATACATTATATTCTTTATGCTTGTCATTTTTTTTATTTACTAACACATGAACTAACTTATTTTACAATCCTATTCTACACCAACCACCTAAAAAATTTCATAAAAATAATTTCAAATTTTTGAAAGAAAATTTGTCCTTAATAATTAGATTTAAACTATGAGAAAATATAATTTTAAGTTCAATATATAGTAGTTGATGAGTCATTTAGGCAACCATAATATTAAATCTAAACCATACTCAGTAATAGTCTCACTTGATCCTTGTTTAATTTGAGATATTTTTGCAAAGGTAACCTTCAAGCAATATTTGTTAAGGTGTGGAGCTAAAAGCTTCACCAAAGGAGTGCTTTGCAGTAGTTGCAGGTTTACACAGTCACCAGCATCGGTTAGGAGTGACTGACGTCGGTCAGGAGCAGTTTAAGAGATGTCGGCGTCGACAAGAATTGGCCGACGTCAGTCACAGGCAAACAGGCAGGAACTGATGTCAGTTACCTATGCATCTAAAAAGCTATTTCCATGGACAGAACTGAGTGTTTGCATGATGGGATTAAGTCATAGTCTTAAGTCTACATCTCTATTATTAGTAAGACTGTTTTAGAGCCCTTGTTTAAGAGGCATAACTATTGGTTGTAAATACATGCTCAAGTTTCCTAATTATTATATAATAGGATAGATCTTCTTAGCTTATTGTATTGTAGAATGTTGAAGAACAGTACATAATTGTATATGTGAATCATTCCAGGTTGTTGGATTTGATTGTACTTGAGAGAGAGAGCTCTTGAGGAAAAGAGATCTAGAGAGAGTTCTGTACATCTAAGAGAGGTGTGGAAGAAAAGAAGTTTCTTCAATTGTATTCCTTTTGTAAAGAGTTTAATACAAGTTTTTAGGGTGGTTTCTTGTATCTCTTGATTCTTTGCTATTTATCATTCTAGTTACTTATCTTTCTGATTTAATTCCATGCTTAATTGCTTTGATAAGTGTAATCAACATTGTTGGTTGATCCCCAACAAGTGGTATCAGAGCTCAGGTTCACTAACAGGTGGTTCAGATATGTGTAGTGTGTATTGATTACAGGTTACTCACAGGGTTTCTATAGGGATTTTTGTTTGAGTGGGAGAAGCAATGGTAGAAGAAAGTAAACTGAGAATGGAGAAGTTTAATGGAAAAAATTATCAACATAAGAGAATGCAAATAGAGGATTATCTGTATCAGAAAGATCTATACTTACCGTTAGGTGGGATTGCAAAGAAGCCCATAGACATGGATGATGAAGAATGGGAAGTTCTTGATAGAAAGGCTCTGGGGTTTATAATACTAAGTCTAGCATCTACTGTGATATCTAATTTATCATAGGCAAAGACAATGGTAGAGTTAATGACTACTTTAGCAAATTTGTATGAAAAACCCTCAGCTTCCAATAAGGTATATCTTATGAAGCAGTTATTTAATTTGTGTATGTAGGAAGGTGGATCTGTATCTAATCATCTAAATGATTTCCATGGAATTGTAAATCAATTAAGTTCAGTAAAAATAGTATTTGATGATGAAATTAAAGCTCTTTTAATATTATGTTCTTTGCCTGAAAGCTGGCATAGCTTAGTAATGGCAGTAAGTAATACTGCATCTACTTTAAATGTTTTAAAAGTAGAGGATGTTGTTAGTGTAATCTTGAATGAGGAAATTCACAGGAAAAGCACAAAGGAAACATCTGGGAACGCTTTAAGTTTTGAGAGCAAGGGAAGGCAAAAAGAGAAGAGCAAGAAAGGGAGATCAAGGTCTAAGTCAAAGGTGAGAGGTAGATCAAATCCATAAATGGCAGGAAGCCACAATGCTGGAATTATGGAAAGATAGGGCACATAAGCAGAGATTGCTGGTCAAAGCCTAAGGAGGACAATCAACATGAAGGAAAAGAAGAAGCAAAGGTTGCAGGTATTGCACAAGATGCTCTTATATTCTCTTTGCATAATAATATAGAATCTTGGGTGTTAGATTCTGGTGCATCTTTTCATGATACCCCTAATAGAGAATATTTTAGTGACTATATCCATGGAGATTTTGGAATAGTGTACTTAGGGGATGATGAGCCTTGTAAAATTATTGGCAAAGGAAAAGTGTAGCTAAAAATGCAGAATGGAAACACATGGGTGTTGAGAGACGTCATGCATGTTCCTAGCTTGAAGAGGAATTTGATTTCTATAGGAAAGTTAGGGGATGAGGGTTGTATAGTAACTCTCACAGCTGAATCTTGGAAGGTGACCAAGGGTGCACTTGTAATGGCCAGAGGTAAGAGAGTAGGTAATCTCTATTTATTTAATTGTGTTACTAACAATTCTCCTTCTGTATTATCTACTTCAGATGTGGATGCAAAATTGTGGCACTCAAAGCTTGGCCACATGAGTGAGAAGGGAATGTCTATTCTTAACTCAAAAGGTAAGCTTTCAGATTTGAAAAGCATAGATCTGGATTTTTGTGAGCATTGTGTTTTTGGGAAACAAAAGAGAGTGAGTTTTCTCAAGACTGGGTCAACAAAGAAGAAGCATAAGTTGCAGCTTGTTCACACAAACATGTGGGGACCGGCTCAGGTCACTTCTATTAGAGGATCACAGTACTATGTTTCATTCATAGATGATGCTACAAGAAAGGTATGGGTCTATTGTATTAAGAAGAAATCTGATGTATTTGAGACTTTTAAGATTTGGAAAGCTATGGTTGAGAATGAAAAAGGTAGAAGATTGAAGTGCCTGAGATCTAACAATGGTGGTGAGTTTTGCAGCTATAAGTTCAATTGGTATTGTTATATGCATGGAATCCACAGGCAAAGGATGGTTCCAAGGACACCTCAGCAAAATGGAGTTACTGAAAGGATGAACAGAACAATTATGGAGTGTGTAAGATGTATGAGATTGCATGTTGGTTTGCCCTTAGAGTTTTGGGCAGAAGCTGTTGATATTGTAGTGTACCTGATTAACAAAGGACCCTCTATAATGTTGGATGGTGGAATTCTAGAAGAGGCATGGATAGGTAAAAAGGTAGATCTCTCATTTCTCAAAGTTTTTGGTTGTGAAGCCTTTGTGCATGTTGATAAGGAAAATAGAAAGAAGCTGGATGTTAAGTCTATGAGGTGCACATTTATTGGCTATGGCTCTGATGATTTTGGATTCAGGTTTTTTAATCTAGGAACTAACAAGATAATTAGGAGCCATGATGTTGTTTTCAATGAAAAAGTGATGTATAGTGATCAGCTTAAGAAGCTAAATCAATCTGGGTAGAGCAATGGAGAATTGGATGAGGTGACGGTCCAAAATGAGCTCGTGAGAAAATATAATCACAAACAAGAAAACACAGAGACCGACGTCGACCAAGTAGGAACCGACGTCGGTAGGACAGAAACCAATGTCAGTCATATAGTGACAAATGTCAGCCAAGAAAGAACCGATGTCGGTCAAGCAGAATCGACGTCAGCCAGTTACAGGCCTGGAAGTGACTGAGGTCGGTCATTGTCAGAGAATTTAGGCAGACAACATGTTGTGAATGAGTCTCAAATGCCCATCAGGAGGTCAAAAAGGGTAAGTAAACCTCCAATTTGATATTCCCCTTCATTATTCTATTTATTGCTAACTGATGGTGGAGAACCAAAGATTTTTCAAGAAGTAATATTGGTAGAATCCAAGAATCAGTGGGAGCGTGGCATGGTTGAGGAAATGGAGTCTTTGAAAGAGAACCAAACATGGGATTTGGTTGAGTTGCCAGCTGGTAAGAGGACACTAAAGAACAGATGGACCTACAGATTGAAGGAAGGTGAGAATGGACAGATGAGATATAAGGCCAGATTGGTAGTGAAAGGATTTACACAAAAGCCAGGTATTGATTTTGGTGAGATTTTTTCTCCTATTGTTAAAATGACTTCTATACGGACTGTACTGTCTTTAGTTTCTATTGAGGATTTACATCTTGAGCAGCTTGATGTTACGACAACATTTCTTCATGGAGATTTGGATGAAGAAATATATATGGAACAGTCGAAAGGATTTGAGGTCAAGGGTAAGGAGAAGTTAGTGTGCAGATTGAAGAAAACCTTGTATGGCCTCAAGCAAGCTCTTAGATAGTGGTATCTGAGATTTGATAGGTTTATGACTAAGCATGGCTACAGTAGGTGTCAATCTGACCATTGTGTGTATTTTAAGAGATTGGATAATGGTAGATATATTATTCTATTGTTGTATGTAGATGATATGCTAGTTGCAGGATCACACATGCAGGATATCTCTGAGCTTAAGGTGAAATTAGTTCACACATTTGCTATGAAGAATTTGGGAGCAACAAAGAAAATCCTTGTCATGAGCATTAAGAGAGACAAGAAAAATCACAGGTTGATTTTGTCTCAAGAGGATTATGTGAACAAGGTGTTGAAACAGTTCAATATGCAGGATGCAAAACTGGTAAGCACACCTTTGGCTAGACATTTTAAATTGAGTAAAGAACAATGTCCTAATTCACATGATGAGGTAGAGTACATGAGTAGAGTTCCATATTCTTCCGTATTAGGGAGTTTAATGTATGTAATGGTGTGTAATAGACCGGATATTGCCCAAGCAGTGGGAGTTGTAAGTAAGTATATGGCCAATCCAGGAAAGGAACACTGGAAAGCAGTTCAGTGGATCCGTAGATATCTGAGAGGAACTAGCTGTAGGCATTTGTGCTATGGAGGTTCAGATACTTCTCTACATGGTTATGTAGATTCAGATATGGTAGGTGATTTGGATGGCAGAAAGAGCACCACAGGATATGTTTTTACTATTGGTGGAATGGTGGTTAGCTAGATATCAAAGTTGCAGAAGGTTGTTGCCTTGTCAACTACAGAAGCAGAGTATATTGTAGTCATAGAGGATAGCAAAGAGATGATATGGATGACACAGTTCATGGAAGAGCTTGGAAAGGAGCAAGAGAGTTGCAAACTATACAGTGATAGTCAGAGTGCAATTCATTTGGCTAAGAATCTAGCCTTTCATTCAATAAAAAAGCATATATAGCTTAGGTACCACTTCATAAGACAGGTATTGGAGGATGGTGAGTTGAAGCTGGAGAAGATCCATATAGATAAGAATCTTGCTGATATGTTAACCAAGCTAGTTACAAAGGAGAAGTTGAATCTTCATTCAACTTCTGTTGGTCTTCATGATTGAGTTGAAGATGGAGGAGCTAGAAGATGTTGCTGTACAAGTACTAGTGCAGCTGTTTATCTCTAAGTGGGAGATTGTTAAGGTGTGGAGCTAAAAGCTTCACCAAAGGAGCGCTTTGTAGTAGTTGCAGGTTTACACAGTCACCAGTGTCGGTCAGGAGTGACCGACGTCAGTCAAGAGTGATCGACGTCAGTCAAGAGTAGTTCAAGAGATGCCAACGTCAGTAGGAATCGGCCGACGTCAGTCACAGGCAAACAGGCAGGAACCGATGTCGGTCACCTGTGCGTCTAGAAAGCTACTTGCATGGATAGAATCAAGTGTTTGCATGATGGGATTAAGTCATAGTCTTAAGTCCGCATCTCTATTATTAGTAAGACTATTTTAGAGCCCTTATTTAAGAGGCATAACTATTGGTTGTAAATACATGCTCAAGTTTCCTACTTATTATATAATAGGATAGATCTTCTTAGCTTATTATATTGTAGAATGTTGAAGAACAGTACAGAATTGTATATGTGAATCAGTCTAGGTTATTGGATTTGATTGTACTTGAGAGAGAGAGCTCTTGAGGGAAAGAGATCTAGAGAGAGATCTGTACATCTGAGAGAGGTGTGGAAGAAAAGAAGTTTCTTCAATTGTATTCCTTCTGTAAAGAGTTTAATACAAGTTTTCAAGGTGGTTTCTTGTATCTCTTGATTCTTTGCTATTTATCATTCTAGTTACTTATCTTTCTGATTTAATTCCGTGTTTAATTGCTTTCTTAAGTGTAATCAACATTGTTGGTTGATCCCCAACAATATTGATTTAAAAATGAGATAAGAAGTCATCAATTAAATCTGTAAAAGAATGTGGATTCACATGTTAAATTGTTGAACCAATCAACTACATAATCCTTCACCTTTATTAGAAATAACTTAGTCAACAATTTATCATTATGGACAAAATCTAACCAGGAGGCATAAAAAATAATAATATGTGATAATGGTCTCCTTTTTCATTTTAAAAAATTAAAAATTGGAGCTATAAATCGTATTATAAATGGGTATGTAAATAATTCATAATCCAAGGGGTTTATAATAATATCACTAATTTTTTTGGCTTTTGAGACCTTTGACAAATAACCTTAATTAGGTTTTAACACAATGTATCCATCAAATTAATAATTTCAAGAGTTGGAATAGAATGTGAAGTAGTAAAATAGATTGGAATGGAAGAAATAAGTAAAGGATTAAAAAATTAGAGTAAATTTGAGAAACATATTGGGGATTTTAAAGAAATTGAGAAGTAGTGTGAGCATGTTGTGTGTCATGTCCAAACTTTCACATGACAAAAACCAGAAAAAAACAAGATATATATTTTTTAAGAGCGTAGAATGTACATTATATGTAACTAAATTTCATATTGGATTTTCATATTAAATGCATGAGATAAAAAAAACATAAAAATAAACTCATATGCCTAAATTCCATGTAAATTAATGCAAAAGTGGTTGCACAATTTCTAAATGATCTTGTAGGCCCAACTTGATATAATTAGGCTACATGCTATCAATAATCATACAACTATCTATGTGAAAATTGAAATCACCACAACATGAAGGTAGATAATGCATGATCAATTAATAAAAGGTGGGTTATATAAATTACTATATTGAATGATTTTTCTTAACTCTTAATAGGGGTCAAGAGGGACCTTAAGTGAGTTTGATCAATTACAAGGCTTGATTCACACCTTAAGTCACAACTTAAAAATAATTTCAATTTGATTTACCTTTTATGGAAAGTTCTTGGGAAGGAGGAATAATACTCATCATATGACCTATAAATGGTCTAAAGCATCCTTGTTTAGTTCCTTGAGGATGTATCACTCCATCTCAGCTATTGGTTTCTTTCTATCTTGACTATTAGATTCAATCAAGATGTAGAAACCATATAAATCCTTTAGGAGGGAAATAAAGGTTTCAAATCATTCTTAATGTTCTATATAATTTTTGAGATAAGAGGAAGGAGGTTTTAGAGGATGATTTGTCCATAATCATGTCTCTTCTTCTTCCTCAACCTTGGAAAACTTATTTTAATAGAGTATCCAAGCATTTAACCTTTTTCCATTTTATTTAATTTAAAAAATATATATTGATAGAAATATACTTAGTTTTTTTATAGGTACCTATCTTCTCAGAAAGTCTCTAGGTGGTTCTAGGCTCCCATAATTTTTGAAAAGGCCTTTGGGAGCTTCAAGTTCCACTACAACCATGAATGGCCACTAATAAGGTTAAACAAGAAAAAAATTATTTTCAATTTAAGGGGTTTTATTTTTAGATCAAATAGTAGGGGAGAATAATTTAATTAGGGTTCCATTTTAGATTAACTCTTCTCAGGGATTCTAAGAGACTTTAAATATTAAAAAGGTCAAAATAGACCTCTCATAGAAAAAAGAGTTATATCTTGAAAAATATGAAGTTTCAAGTCCTAACAATTATTCCATGTAAATATGGGAAAAAGTGAAGGGGGGGTCCCTTTTGGGTCACCCCACCTTTGGGTATGTTATTTACCATGTATGGTTACATAGAAAGGGTTCAGGTTTAGAGGAATAGTTTTGGTAAAAAAAGGCAAAAAGTTAAGAAATGTAAAGTATTTTTTAAAGTAATTTAAATAAAATAACAAACATATGATATAAATTTATTTTGGTCACTATGGTTGGGACGGTTCACTTCCCCCTTGGGTAATGGCTAGTGGGGGCTTACCATGTGGCTTATAAGCCATGTGGTTTCCCTTAAACCACCAATATATCTATGAGACCATAAGGCCTAAATCACTCACCATGCAATCATATGGGTGATTTCCAACCTATTTTTTGGGATGCCCCACACAAAGGATCATGTGCCCTTATAGACACACAAAATTTAAAAATTCACCACAACCAAACCATAAACCCAAAATTCAAAAAATGAATTACATTAGGTCAAAAATTTTATGTATTTTACTATAAAATTATTTCATACTCAATTTATATTTTTTTTCATGCCCAAAACATTTCTTGAAGTTTGTCTATTTTTTTAATGAATTTAAGTACAACTAGTACCTTGCCTTAAAAAAATCATAGCAATTAAAGTGTACATATAAAATTAAACTATAAAATGTAATTGGACCCTAATTAACCCTATTTTTCATTAAAATCAAATTTTGGAAAAATTTAAAAATTTAAAATTTTATAAAATTAACTAAATGGAATTAAACCTTCTTGGGCTTAATGAAATCCATTCAAATTAGTAATATGAAACAACATTATAACTTTATTTTTGATAAACTATAGAAAAATAGTGAATGGAATTATTCATAAAAAATTTACAATGATTTTTAAAGCATAAAAATGTTATTTAAATCATTTATTCCTCTTTCTTCCTTTCATCTAACACTACAAATGGAAATAATAATATGTAAAATGTCATAATAATTACATCAAAATTTTCCATTTTTTAATTTAATATTTACTACAATTTAATATTACATACAAATGATTTAAAGCCATCCAATGATAATTTTCATAACTTTTACATTAACATATCAAAAGGAAAGATAATTTCCAATCAAGCTCCCAAGTGCACCTATAGGGCCAAGCCAAGGAGGGGCTTGTCTCCATCTTTTTTCCATCATTAGGTGGCTACCCTAGGCACCCCATAGCTAGGACTCTCATTTTAAATTATAAATAGGGATCAATGTAAGATAATTATGCCAAATCACTTTTTGAACTACAGATAAATATTAAAAAATCAACTAAGAATTAAATATTAGTTTTTTATATATTAAAAATGTTTAATTAAGGGTAGGATCATTTTTATACAATATAGTATATATTATGAATATTTAATTATAAATGATAAGATGTAATTTTTAAAAAATTATTTTAGATTTATTAAATAGTATATTGATTAATGAGTAAATTTAATAAAATAGATGACATAAAATTTTTCAAAATAATTTTAAATTAAAAATCCAAATTATATTATGTAATTAAGATATTACAATTTTTACAATTAAAATAATATCATAATTAAAAAAGTTATATAGAATAACAAATTTAAAAATATAATAAAAAAAAATATTAACAAATTTAGAAATCTTTGTGTGGTCACTCTACTAGAAGATCACCCATTGACCTATTCTAATAAAGACATAACAAAAATTTAAAAATATGTTTTTGACAAGTTTAAAGTGATAAATAATATAGATGTAATTTATTTAGAATGAGTTCAAATTAATTATAATATACTATAATTAAACCTGAAATCTACCCCTGTGCAAATAGTTTTTTATCATAGTCTTTGATTTTTATTAGCTGAGGGTAAAAGAAGGTTATTAACAATCTAACAAGATCAACTAAATGTACAACTAGGAGTCTCAACTAAAAAATTCCTTATATCAAGAGGCTTCCACATTCACCAAAAAAAAAACCTACATAACATCAATAAAATAAATCTTATATAAAAATTCAAAAAACACACATATCAACCAAAAAGAATCAAAACTTATCAATACTCCACACTCAACCATTGTGGATAATAATTTCCACTCTCCACACTATAAGGGTAGGAAAAGGAGTAATTTTTAGTGTCTCCCTTGCCCAAAACCTTCTCCCTTACCATGTGAGGACCTTGGAAACATTATGGTTTACATTTTCCAAACCCCCATACATTAGAGATTTTTAGGAGGACTTGGAACTTAGTTCCCTTACCCAAACCCTTCTCATGAGGCACATACCATTTATATAATCTAAGATAATTTTGGTATCATAAAAATATGATTTTAAATCACAAAATGGGTTGTAAAAATAGCCAAAAAATAGAGGGATTTATCATCTCCAAGAAAAAAGAGGTAACAAAAAAATACACATGGTGGCCATGGGAAAAACCATGGAAAAAATAAGAAAATAGCGTAATATAAATGGCCTTACATCCTCTTGAAAGGACAAGGAAAGAATTGAAGAGAGGTTTTTTCTTAAAAAAAATAAAATAAATCATGAATGGGTGAAATTAATGACTACCTTATCTCCAAAACTTGACTCTACACAAAGGTATATTATCCAAGTGTTATAGCAAGTTAACTCCTTTCCAAACCAAGATATCATCCACCTTCTCTAAGCTACTTTCCTCCCTCAAGCTCTCCTCAAATATCTAGTTTGAAAATGAATTTTTTTACAATGAATGATTTCCTTGATCTTAAAGATAAAACACCAATAAAATGGCTAATGGGAAGGTGACACTTGTCCCTTCCCATTCCTTAGATCTTCTCTAAAGAGTCTTCTCTAGCATTAACTCTCCTTACAAACCTTTGTGAGAAAGAAATAATTTTTCATACCCATTAATGTCATCACTTCCCCATCCCATAAATGGGATATACTATAACTATCTCAACATTCAAAAAATACCATAGCCAATCACTTGGTTGAAATGGGTCTTAAATTCACTTACAACCACCTTTAAAACACTTTATATCAACTTGTTAACATGGGTCTAAATTCCCATTTGACTTTTACCTAAGGGTATGAATTAAGTGGTGTAGAAATTCAAATTTATGATTTGATTTAATGATAATTTGACTTATAAGGTATTTTGAAAGCTAAATAATAGTGCCTAAGGGGTGTGAATAATGTTAAGAGGGTAGAACAGTGTCAAAAATAAAGACTAGATTAAACGATAACATTATGATTATATTTTAATCTAAGGGAGTCATGAAGTCACTATGAAATGGTGTAATTATACTTGGTATAGTCCTAATTCCATTTCTTGACCCACCCTATCAACTACACACTATTTCAGATATAAAATTTCACTATCCTTGGTAGTTGAAGATTTTGAATGTAAACATCTCTAGTGATATCTAACAATAAAAAATGCATATGTAAAACATAAAAAAAAAAACACCTCAATAATCCACATTAGGTAATATCAACATGCTAACATACATATATTTTTAATATCAAATCACATGATAAAGTAATAGTATCTCAACTAATATAGTAATGTAGTATGGATATAAATAATCAAAGTGAAATCATCCATAGCCATCATCTAAATAGTAAATATAATAAAATAATATCATAAATAACATACAATATATTGTATCAGTAATAATGTGATAATAAAAATATTATGTCTAAAATAAAATACAAAGCATGTCATAATAAGACATGTGTACGATAACAAAAAGTCTAAAAAAACTAGCACTATCAGAAATGGGGCCTCACGTTGAGGGTTTTGAAGAACTTGAGAACCAATGGGAGTATTTTGAGGATTTTAAATAATTTAGAAAGAAACCTTATCATTTTGAGAATAAGGAGAAGAAATATTAATAGTAAAAGTAATAGAAACTTGGGAAGGAGTAGGTTCATAATAAATTTGAGAAATGACTATATTACTAAGATTGAAAGGTAATTCATTGCATGGTGAAAGTACTTGATCTATAGTATGAGAAACCATATGTCCATTATATACCTTATAACATATGCATTTTATTTTAACCCCATTTTTAAGATCTTAACCTAGGGGTTGGATTACAACTTATTTCAATGCATTCATTAATTCATTTATCTCTTCAAGGTTTTGCCATAATATGTTTCCTAAAAAGTGAAATATTTTCAATCATTTATTGATCATCTTAATGATATTTTTGATCATTGTATATTTCATATGTATTATCAACTTGAGATTTATTCACACCATTTCCATTCAAAGGCACATCATTATCATTCAAAATATAAAGTATAATTATTCGAGCAACACTAACTACATTTCCATAATCCATTATCATTTTCAAATAAGATCTAGAATTAACTAAAGGAATTTTGACAAAATCAATAGGGTCATAATTAAACTTAACACTATCTATAGTTGGAATCGTGTACATAATCAATTTTGATGGCGTAAGATAAGATTATACATGAGACACATAAAACATAACAATGCTTTAGTATTTGAAAAATATCAACAAAAAAAAACCTAGGGGTTGTAATAACACACAAAGAAGTGTAGACACCTAAATTTGGTATAAGACCCTTCTCCTTACTATATTTACCTCAATTATCTTAGCTTAATTATGCTTAATTTACTATTTTATTACTTTTATGTACCAACTTCGAGATTTATATCAATTATTTAGTACCATAATCATGTCTAACACTCACCAAAATATGTTCATTAGCTAAATATCACACAATAAATGTTATGGCTTGATATCTGAGCCTTGTTTATCCCTAGTCAAACTTTTAGGCTACAAGAGTTTTCCTTGGTAAATTTTTTTTGTCACCTTTTAATTGAAAATTCCTACTAAGGCTAGTTTATGGGTCTTTCTACCAAATTTTGTCCATTTTGTGCCTTAATTATTGCCTATTATCATTCCTAGATTTGGTTTGATATAGTCATAGTTAACACTTTCAATTAAGGGATGCCTTATACCACACATCCTTAAACAATACAAAATGGAACATGCATATAAATTCAAAAAAACTTATATATTTATTGAGTTTAATTTTAAGAATTATAATGCACATTCAAACCTACAACAATCTCACAAGCAGATGTGGTACAACATTAGATCCAAAAATCCCAACTTACTTAATTGTAGTCTTTACAAGTATATGTCCTTATTCACCTAAATAAAACTAATGTGATATATGATATATAATCCTGTTGACCTCATTCTAGGCATGAGTGTAGGGGCATATTATATAGGTGAAAGACCCACCTATTTACATTAAGTGCTTTGCAACCCACTAACAACATCAAAAATTTAACACCCTCCCAATGATAACACATTACAATAGAGCATATTACATAGTAACACAACTCGATGTATTGTAACACATTATAGGTAATGTGTTATCCTACATAAAGGGGCATTTGAAAAAATTTATTACTTATATAAATCCCAAATAATAATTAATTTTATTTCAAAAGAATGGGTCTCATTACAAAAAACTAAAACTTATGATATATATGTGATTACTAAGATTATAACAAATTAACTAAGTGTTTAAATAAGCAATAACATTATTATTTTTTATATTTTTTATATTTACATAATTAAAATAATTATTAATGATTAAAATAATTATTAAATAGTATTAATTAGATAATAATTATTAAAAAATAATATTAAATAATTATTAATAATTAACAATTAAATAAAATTGTATAAATTAAAAAATGACATGCAAAACTAGTAATGGTGATTTTGAATCTCTAAATGGGCAGGAGAGATGTTACAAACCCTTAGTTGTGGCATGCATAATTGAGCCTAATAATTAGATTGTGGAGGGTGGTCAGGTAACTATTTTCCCTCACAAGGAATAAAAGGTGATTTGCATCCATATTTTGGATACTATTTTAGATCATGCTTATGAAGGATTAGAGGACACCCTTCTTGTCAAATTCCCTAGGTTTATACCAAATATTAAAATTTTTAGGGCATGGGTAAAATGAAGTGGGCTTTAAATAGTTTGGTGGATGTGTAAAAAATGGTTAACAAGTTTTTCTTGGTAAATTTTTTTGACTGCAATGACTTTGAAAGAGCCCTTACAAAAGGGCCATGGTTCATGGGCAATTCTTAGATCTACATTTCAAAATGAAAACTTGGGCTAGACTTATTTAAGGACCCCTTGAAATAATTCTTAGTTTGGGTCAAAATTCCTAGACTCCCTCTATAATTATAGCATGAGGAAGTTATTTTGGGGATCGCAAGAGCTATTAAATGCCTTGTTAAATTTGATAGAACCTCACTCTCCAAAAAGTACCTAATTACCAAAAGAGTCTGTGTACTAGTGAATATTGGCGAGACTACATTGAGATCCAAATATTTAAAATCTAATTTTGGGAAATGGGTTTAAGAGATAATCTATGAGAATGAGTCTATAATCTGTAAGGATTATGATGTGTGGGGTCATAGAGCCATGATGTGCCCCATGTCAAAAAAAATAAACAAGGTTTCCCATGTACCTATTGGGGTTGCTAACTCCAAACTGGAAGGATTCTCCAAGTGGGATAAGAATGGGGAAAAAGCTACCTTCTAGAGTCCTAAGCATAGTAAATTAGATTGGGCTTATATCCCCCCTACCAAAAAAAAGAGGCTAACTTGCCAAAGAATCCTCTCAGATCTAAAGGATTTAGGGGAAGTAAGGCTAGCCTGGAGCCACCCTATATTATGAAAAGTACCAAGATATATTTAATATTTTGGGAATATGCCTCTAAACTACAAGATTTTCAACCAACTATGAGAACCCTTTGAAGACATTAGAAGTCTAAAGACCCTCCTAAGAGGGGTAATGGTACTAGTGATGCTATAAGGCAAGTTGAACTACTATTTTGTATTTGAGACTTATCTCCTAGTAATAATTCATAGAGAAGAATAGGTAATGCATCATATAGAACCAAGGAGCTGATCAATCCCTTAGTTCAAGGTACAATTATTTTCCCCTTCTCATGTTGAAAGTCATTTCATGGAATATCAGGGGGATCAATAACCTTGAGAAATAATGACTTGTTAGGAATACTAGGAAATTTCAAAAACCATGTTTTTTATTGCTTCACAAAACAAAGATTTATTTGGATGCTTTGGAAAGTTTGATAAATTTTATTTGGAATTAGTTTAGCTTCATTAGATCACGGCCTATTGGGGCATCTGAAGGTCTTGAAGTCATCTAGGACCCCCTCCTTTTTAAGGGAAGGGTCATTTGGATAAACAAGGATATGTAGTAGTTGGAGTTACTTATTTGGGTTCAAAAAAGAAATGGATGATGTCCAATATTTATGTATAGAATACTAAAATAGGAAGGAACCAATTTTAGGAATAACTATCTAAAATTTAGAGCCTACACATCTAAGTAGGAGTAGATGGTGGTATGATATTTTAATACCCCTTGAACCTAAAAGGTAAGAAGGGAGGAAAGACTTAATATAATGATAATATGTCTGATTTCAATAACTTTATCAAGATAAATAATTTCTAGGATGTGGAATTATGTGGAGCCTAATATACTTGGACCAATATAAGAATAGGGGTGGATAATATTCAAGTTAAATTGGATAGATTTATTTTAACTTTAGACTAGGATTTAATCTCTTATTGTAGGCTTTCAATCCTTATTAAAATTGGTTCACACTATAACCCCCTGATTTTCCTTAAAGAAGAAGTCCCTAGAATAAGGAATCTCCTGTTTAGATTTGAGAATATGTGGTTGGATCATTAAAGACTTTGAGAGACCATGAAGAAATGGTGTAATGTTGAGATTGAGGGTCAAGTGATATTTTTGCTGTCTTCTAAGCTCAAAATGATCAAAATGAATCTTAAATCATGGAATAAATAAGTTGTTTGCAACATATTTATAAGGAAAAAATAAATTGATAAAGCTCTTAGTGATTTGAAATAACACATCCAAGTGAATGGAATGGATTAATAAACTTAATAGAAGGAAAAAGAGATCTTATGTACTTTCCATAATCTTGAAACCAGGGAGGAGATCTATTGGAGACAAATATATAAACACATGGTTAAAAGAGGGAGATAGAAACTCAAAAATTTTATTTCAAATTGCATGTAGAAATAGGAATACCCTAAGAATACATGAAATCATCAAAGATGACAATACCAAATGAAAGGATTAATATGAGATTAAATTAGAAGTGGTCAACTATTTCAAATACATCCTCTCTGGAAGCCATCCCATCAACCAAGATCTTGAAGGAATATTTCTTATGTTATTTGATAAGGTCCTTGATATTAAAGATACTACTAACCTTATGAAGAAACCCACTAATGATGAAGTGAAAATGATAGTTT
Source organism: Torreya grandis (assembly GCA_037957365.1). Lineage (NCBI taxonomy): Eukaryota > Viridiplantae > Streptophyta > Pinopsida > Cupressales > Taxaceae > Torreya > Torreya grandis. The sequence continues at coordinate 684,879 of JARHVA010007038.1, forward strand.
TTCAATGGAGGGTGACAAGGCACCTAGATTAGATAGATTTCCTCCCCTCTTTTTAAAGCATTTATGGAAAATTATCCAACATGAGGTGGTAGTTGTGGTAGTAAAATTTTTCAGAATAGGGTTTATCCTTAAATAAAATAATAATAATTTTTTAGTACTAATTACTAAAAAAAGAGATTTTCAAATTAAAAAATTTAGACTGATCAACCTCTGTAACATGTTATATAAGATCTACACCAAGATTCTTGTTTTAAGATTTCAACCTTTACTCCTTAAATTTTTTTCAAATCAACAAGGAGCATTTATGATAAGAAGATAGATAATCGATAGCATCATTATGATCTATGAGGCTATTCATTACTTGGAGTATACCAAAAGAGTAGGCATGATTCTCAAGTTGGATATCCAAAAGTCTTATGGTAGAGTCTCATGGAGATTTATATTGTTGATTATAAAAAAACTTAGATTTCAAAAATTCAAATGGAAGCTTATCCTTAATTTAATTTCTACCCTAAAATTATTGGTCCTTATCAATAGTATCCCTAAGGGTTTTTAAAACTAGAAAGAGGAATAAACTAGGGATATCTTCTCTCCCCTTACCTTTTTATCATTTTGGTAAAGGCACTCAGATGCTTTAGGAGGCTAGATAGATTGGTATATTTAAAGGAATATAAATTGCCCTGAATTCTACTTCAATCACCAACCAATAGTTTATGGATGATACTTTCATTCTTGGAATGTATTCTATCAAGGAATGAAAAACCATTAAAAGAATACTGGGGAACTATGAAATAATGTCTAGGAAAAGCATTAACTTGGCTAAAAGCTCTATTGTTTTCATTCATACCAAGGCCAAGCTTTAAAACTATATCCTTAAAATTCTAAACTACCAAATATAGTCTCTTTCATCTTTATATTTAGGTATGCCCCTAGATAAGGAAACACTGGGTATCAAGGATTAGAACCCACTCTTAGAGAAAATTTAGAAAAAGCTAGCTAGTTGGAAGGCCAATTATTTATCCTAGGTAGGTAAAATCCTTTTGGTTGAGATTTCTTTGAAAAACATGCCTATTTACTAAATGTTATTCTTCAAAAGTCCTAAATTTTTATACATAATTGAGTAGATCCAATTTAGATTTGTTTTTTTGGGAAAGGAGAAAATAAACATAATTCCTCTAGTCACTTGGGAAAAGGTATGCAAACCCAATAATAAAGGTAGACTAGGACTGCAAAAAGTTAAAGGAATGAATAAAACACTATTGGCAAAGCAATCCCAGAGAATTATGAAAGAAGATAATATTTGGACTAACATTATAAAAAACAAGTGCCTATCAAATAAGTTAGAGGACTACCTTCTAAAGGAAGAATTCCTTTGCCAAGATTCAAGTTTTTGAAAAATAGTGATCAAAACTAGAGATCTCTTGTGTAAAGGCTACAAGTTGGTTGTATGGGATGGAAGAACCATTGATTTTTTGGAGTAACCTTATATATTCAAATTCCTTATCTCAGTCATTAGTAACTATAAGGACATCATCTAATTATTCAAATCTTTGATAGGGAGTAAATCCAAAGATTATTGTTCCTTGAATGATCTGATTCCATGTTGGAAACAACTAGTCTTTCTAGGATAAACTAAGGACCAGAATATATTTCTTGATATTGTAAATTATAAAATAAAAAATATCCACATTTGATTATTTCCTAAAAACATAAGATTATTTGGCACCTAGATCCCATAGGTGGTTATACAATTAAATTGGGGTTTTAGTTGATCAGGATCTAATAGACCTTGACCCATCTTGGTACAAGTTTTAGAACAAAAGTTTGATCCTAAAAATTGGTATTTTTTTATGGTTGGAAATTCAAAATAGAATCCTCACTATTGAAAACCTTAAGGTCAGGAGATTTTAGGTGCCCAATAGATGTAGTCTTTATATGGAAGAGGAGGAAGCTGTTAATCACATCTTCTTAGGATGCAAGCATGCTAATTCTATTAGAATTCTCTATTATGCTCTCTTAAAATATATTAGGTCCCAACTAATTCCCTTTGGGACCTATTTATATAATGGAATCCACCTTAGAAATACTAGGCTCTGAAGTTTCTCTAGAATCTCACTCTCCCTCACTTTCTTTGGGGAATCTAGAAGGAAAGAATTAATAGGATGTTTAGAGAAAAAGGTCTAAGTGATGGATCACTCAAGGAAAAAATGTTTAGGCTATCAAAGAAAATTGAGCCTCCAAAAGTCCTAAAAATATCGAAGGGAGTACCATTAATGATTTAATTTTTCTTGATCTATGTAATCTTAAGCTTTTTTAAAGCCCTACTTTTAGAAATAACCCCTCTTAGGAATCAACCAAATAGACCACTCTGCTAGAAGGATGGAAAAAATCAACTTTGATGGTGCGTAAAAATGTAATGCAAGGTTAGCAGGAGGTGGTGGGGTACTCAGATATAGTAATAGGAATCTTATGGTTTCCTACACATACAAGCTGGGAACCTAAACAAATCATGTTGCAAAAGCTAGAGATACCATTTGGGATGTTGAGATGGCTAAGGATAAAGGGATTTTAAGGTTAACTATTGAAGGTGACTCATTAAACATCACTAAATACCTCAAAGGGACATAAAAAATCTCATGGACTATTGATAATGAGATTAGACATGCCAAGACCTTTCTATCTTCCTTTTAGGAAACTAGACTTGGACACATATTTAGAGAAGGAAATGGTTGTATGAACCTACTCATGAATTTGGGGGTCTCTAGTGATTTTACAATTTTGGAACCCCAAGGCTCCAATCCACCCCATTTGAACCTTATGAACCATATCCTATTAAATAAGTTAAAGGGGGTATGAGTTATCTTTTTTGGTTGGTAACCAGGAACTTATTTTATGCCCTTAGTGTTTTTTGTTTTATACATGATATTCTTGGATTTCTATATTGTGGTTGTGATGTTGGGCCTCATGTGTGCCTTATGACATATTTTTTCATGTTTGGGTTATGTGGTTAACCCTAATTTGATATCTATTTCTCTATGGGGGGCCCCTCCTTACATTTGCCTACTCCTCTGATTGGATACCTAGGCTTCCAGTTATGCCCAGGTTGGTTCTAGATCCAATCAAACACTAGACCGATGGCCTATTTTTTGACTCTTATATGTTTGGGTCCCCTAAGGACCCTATTGAATCTTCTTAATGCCTATGCATTTGTTCTAGTTCTCGATCCAATCTAAATGAGATTTCTTGGTTTCATTTGAAGGCTTGGGCCTCTACTTATTTTATCCAGGTAAGGCTCCCAAATCAGTTGCTTATGGATTTATGGAGATCTGGGCCTCCCTTTGTGCCTAGCTTGGTTTTGGATCTAGTAAAATTTTGGATTAGTGGTTTATTTTTCATATTTATTAGGTTTGGGTTCCCTAGGGGCCCCATTGGTTTTTTTTGAGACCTAGGCTTCTTGCTTCTTTAGTCTGTCTCATTTTTGGTGCAACTAAAACTAGCTAGTTTCCACACTAGTCAAAAGTGGTCTTTTTTTTTGGTGTTTGCTCTCCTGGTAGGGTCCTTTTTTAATTCTTGGTGGGTTATACCTTCTTCTTTCTTGTGTATGTTAGGGGGAGACCTAAACCTCCTGATGTGTCTGGGCTAGGTTCCACACTAGTCAAAAGTGGGCTTACCTTAATTTGAATAACTAAATACTATTAACTAATTATTAAAAATAATAATAAAATAATATTAAATAATTATTAAAAATAAATCATTAATTAATATTATCAATTATTAATAAAATAATATTAATTAATTAATAATCAATAATTAATAATAAAATAATATTATTTAATTATTATTTATTAAAAAATAATTATTAACTAGATAATATTATTAATTAAATAATATTAATTAATTATTAAAAATAATAATAAAAAATTAAATAATAATAATATAATTATTAAAAATAATTAAATATGTAAAGGATCATTTCAAAAACATTCACTGAATAAAATCCACATTATTCCAAACTATATTGACTAATAATATTAAATAATTTCTAATAATTAATCATTAAATAATATTATTAATTATTAATAAAATAATATTAATTAATAATTTATAATAACATAATATGTATTAATTTTTTAATTAATAAAAATAGTAATAAAATAATATTAAATAAATATTTACATAATCCTATTAAATTTTGACAGAGCTACTAAGGGGAACCCACAACTTGCTTGGGGGAGGGGTTATTAGAGACTAAAATGCTCAAATTATGGCTACCTTTATGGGGGGTATGGGTTCCTAGACCAATCATGTAACTCAAGCTAGATCAGCTTTATGGGGTATTTAACTGGCTATTGATCTCAAGTTGCAAATGTTGGTCATTGAAGGAGACTTGTTGAACACAATTAGATGTACTCTTGGGAAGCTTCCCCCTTCTTGGACCATTATTAATGAAATCAAAGATAATATAACCTTTAATAATTATTATTATTAATTTAAAATTAAATATGTATTTAGGGAAGGTAATGGTTGTGTTGACCTCATGGCTAAATTGAGCATGAAGGAAATTTGAGTCAAAACTTGGAGCCATATGGACAACAATCCTTCATAACTTATACATAAGTTTGAAACTGAGGCTAATCATGATAGAGGTTGATATGGATATCATTTTATTTGAAATTATTTTAATCCAAGACATGCATGATCACTTTATTTATTACCACACTAATGATCATAATTGGGCCATTAATATTTTTCATGGGAAAAGGGAAGGTCCAATTGGAAGTAAAATACTATCATTTATTTGCATGAGAAGAGCCATTCCAAGTTCATATCTGAGTTAATTTAATGTAGCAAGGTGGATTTGGTTAATTTTTCTAAAATATCTTACAGGTCTAAGAATATGGGTGGTGATCCAAATAGAACCAAGCCCATCTCCTACGAGGACATCAAGAACAATCTAATTTGGCAAATCCTATGTAAAAGGGGGCTCACCATATACATGTAACATGTCTCTGGCATGACCCCATGATTTTAGTAGAATTTTCTAAAGCCTAAAATAATAGGGTGGTCCACATCAGAGGTGTTGAAATTCAAGTTTTTGAGGGAAGTATAAAGGGTGTCATAAGTATGTCTCCAAATGACATCAAGGCCTATAAGCTTAAAAAATTCTAAAAGGATGATGCCTTAGAAAATGAGGGATTTATAATATAAAGTCTCCCATACCCATGGTTGTATGCTTGCTTGTAAATCATGAGCTACCTAACATTAAAAGGGGAAAAAGGGTGGTACATTCTCATCATTTTTTAAGCTTGATTATTTAAAAACAATTTCATTCTTATCTTACCATTTTTGTTGTTAAGATATATGGAGTACATAATGGTTTTCTACCAAGATGACACCTCATATGTCATCATTCACCAAACTCTCATTATGTTTCTAGTTGATGGGGATAAACTTATGATTGATAACTAGGTGGAGATTAATAAGGATAGGGGTCCCTTAGACTTAGATAAGGAGGGGTCTACCAACTATGAATATCTATCTAAAATGGAGTCTAAATACTTAAATTAAATGTTAGCTCAAAATCTAGGGAAAATGAAGAAAAAGGACTTAAAAATGGGGAAAAAGAAGCATATTGTATCTAATGATGAAGAGAATCTTACCCTATCAAAATAAGAATCTCTTTTTAACCTTAACAATGTGGCCCTAGACTTGACTGGGGAGGATGGTGAGACTAAGAACCCTAATGTTACTTAAAAAACTATTAATAGGAAAGGGTAAGCACATGAGACCAAGCTTAAAAGGGAGGAAGGGGAATTCTAAAACCTCAAATATAAACTTAAGGCTCTTAAGGGGAAACTAAAAATCTAGGTGAAATATTTGAGAGAAATTAGAAAAGACATTAAAACCATCAGGGAAGTCATCCTTGATAGAGCTAGTGTTGGGTGTAGGGGAGGAGAAGTCTAGAAAAATCCATTCAATATGCTCAATCGTAAGATAGAAAGGGATCTCAAAGAGGAACAAGAATTGTACAAGTAACAAGAGGAAGTTCAATCCAAGTGTAATTGGGGTAGAACAGGGATAATGTTAATATGGTAGATTCTAATTTAGGCCTTGATAAATGATTGCATGAGGATACCACAAAGGGTCCCTACAATCAAACATATGACAAATTGAAAGAGGGAGACAAAAATTATGACTTAGTAGGAACTCCAAGCACCTAAAATACTAAAGGCATGGGATCTTGAGCTTATGGTTGGTGGGTTTACTTTGTATGTTTTTTTTTTCTATCCTAATTTTTTCTAGTTCTTGATTGTTTATTAGTGGGTTATGTGTGGGTTTTTTGTTGGCTCCATGGTAGGATGTTGTTTCTAGTTGATTTTTGGGTATGGTTTTTATCTATTCTAGTTTAGTATGTAAAGGTTATGGGACCATTTAAAACCTATTTGTTTACTTATATCTAAAAGATATTTAAAAATAATAATATTTTTTATTTGATAGGTGAATAAATAGGTTGATGGGTCATGTACCCATTCAAAATAAAAGTGGAGGATATGTAGGATATATCAAAAAAATAGAACTAGATAACAGTTAGAATCTGATTGGAAACTTTAGCCTAAAAGACACCAAAAATTAGCAAAAAACCAAAAGATACCTAGACCACTAACCGACTAGTCTGTCTACTCAAACTCAGAGTAATAGACCAATTTCTTGGTCTTTGTGTTCTCTTATTTATTGCTCTTTCCTCTAGTTTGATTCCCAATTCCCTACTCATTCTCCTCATCTAGTCTCTTATGATTCATTCTAGTGGGATTGAAATCCTCCTTTCCCTACTCAATGTCCTTCCTATTTTCCTCATTACCACCCCTGTGAGTGGTTCTAGAACTAGGGGTGAACTTAGTCATGCCAAATTTCTACTTGTCATTATGATAATTAATACTCATGGAGGTCATCTTGAGGTGACAAACACACAAGTAATTTACTCAAAAAATGGAGTCATTTTATTTATTTCAAAAATTAAATCTAAACCTCAATGTATATTTATTGTGTTTGAATACTAAAACATCATAATGTTTTTTATTTTCATCAAACAAAATCCTAACAATGTTATCAACTTGTGATTTCTTGAATTCACTTTCATAATATCTAAAAAATTTAACATAATTGGGATATGTGCCATATTCAAAAAGTGAAATCATCATTTTTATGACAAGTGTAGTTGTATAAATTTCATATTTTCCACTTGAGATTTTAGTTGTTCTTATTTTATTCACATATTCATTGTAGTATTCCATAATGAATTCTTTCATTTTATTTCAAAATGAAACAAAAACATTTTTGACATCATTTCGTAACTCTGAATGTACATCATTGGATGGAGATATATGTACGTTAACAAATTTGCACCATAATAAATTTCTTAAAATAAGTAATTACCATCACCTATCATACCTCAAAAAAATAAAATAAAATAAACATTATAATTTACATTATATGTTCACCTATAATTTCATTTAATTGTAAATGAATTTTATAGCCATTGTGTTTTAATGATATCTATTTTATATGACATATCTTTGTTTTCACCTAAATATTTTATTACCTTTTTTATTTAGTTGCCCACTTATTTTCAAGATAAATGTTTCAATTACCACCATATTTTTAAGGTGTTATACAATTATTAACTAAGGATTCTATATTTTTGACTAATATGTTGTAATCTATACATACAATGTTGAAAACTTCATATTCATCTCCATTTCCCAATTTGTCTATGATTGAATCTAATGGTTTTATGTATAATGTTTATTTGATTGATAGTTTCCCATGTTTGTTATAACTATATTGATTTATGCATTGAGTTCAACCCTAAACAAACTTGAACTTATCAATTTAAACTTAATGCACTGATTAAATAATTTATATAGGTGTTCTTCTTCAATTGATGACCATAAATATACACCTATAAATGCCTTAAGGGCTTCATCAACTATCTCCTTTGCATTATGATGGAGGTAATATATTTTATTATGAATTAAATAGTTTAGAGATATTTTGTTAAGTTTTTGTCCTTTAGAACTTTTGTAGGAAAATAATAACTCATTAAGAACAATAATGAGTTGTTTCTTAGTTAAATTGGTCTCTTTATCCATATCTTCAAGCACCAAGTAATCATCTCTTTTTCAATTTAGATAATTAAAAATCACATTTATTTTTATTTTTTAACTTATAATATAAATTTTATCCCATAATTTGGTTAGGAGTCATCATTATTTTCATAATACTTAATAATCAAACAAAAATTATTAAAATTTTAATGGATACCACTTTGATTATATGTTTTTCCTATAGTTTTCTAAACATTGTATTCTTTCAACTATTCTAAATATTAATATCATAGACCAAAAAATTTAATAATGAAACAAAACATTTGGATAGAAATGAGAAATGACAGTCACTCAAATTACTCTTATTAGATAGTATTGTTCCATCATCTCTCTCTACAGCAAGCATTTCCTCTACAAAATTAGTTTTTATCAATTATTGTTGACCGATATGATTTAGATTCAATGGAGTTGTTCTCATTATTATTTTTCTCTATCTTTAATGATTTTTTCTAATGATTATTGTAACATGTCACATTTATGTGTATTAGATCTTGTCATGATATCTACATTGATAAATATTTCACATCGTATAATAAAAGAGAACAAAAACTAATAATTTTTTTAAAACCTTATTGTTTTAGTGTTATATAAAACCTCATTCTCAATTGATAAAAATATTTAAATATAATACATTCAAATATTATAATCTATATAAAATATAAATAATTTATCCAAATTTGAAATACACAAAAAATTAATAACTAACTTAACTTTTAAGGAAGTTATGGAATGTAAAACCTTAGGTTTTTAAAGTGTTAGAATAATAAACCAAGGAATAAATATAGAAATATCAATAACCACTAATTTGTATAGTAATTTAATTGTTTACTTAGCCTATAAATAGTAATAAATTACAAAAGAGATACTTAGTTGGAAAACTAACTCAAATAGATAAGGGGAGAGATGAAAAATGGTGTAGAGACAATGCAAGTATCACCAATAGGAAAAAGGTGTTATAAACCCTCTTGGATAGTAGCATGGTCCTCTAGTCAATATCACACCATACTAGTGTCCCTTATGCTTCACTAATGTCCCTATGTAGTAGAGATAGTTAATTCTTTGGTGTACCTTCACTTGGTTTTGAGAAGCCTATGCCTATGTGATTGACTGCTGGATCATTATTTGTTCCCTATTTTTGATTGATCTCAATGTGAAACCATAAACCTCCATGTTTATCAAGGTATTTAAGGAACACAAGTATAAAAAGAGTGACATTATAAGGGTAGGTTAGATGTGACCTCTACACCCCATTTGTTAAGCATTGCCTACATACCAATACTTTAAAAGGGGATCAAGCCTGATGTAGTTCTCCCAATATAAGTGATAGTGCAAGTGCAAGTGATTTCTAGTATGAGTGCTAGTTTGAGTGATTTGAGTGTGAATTAAGACTTAAAATATGAGTAATATGAGCTCTAGGTTATTTTAGATGGGTGTACGTATAAGTAGTGAAGAATAGGGATCAATGACCTTGATTTGCATAACTATTTATGAGTTTTTTATGAGTATTTACATTTGATTTCCATCTAGGGGATAAATGAATTAAAGTGGTTTATATATATTGTTATGGTGCTTTTTGAGACATGAAATGGGTCTAGGTAGACCCTAAGGTGATTTGAGAAATGAAAAGATATCTATTGGTGATGAAAATAGCTAGGGGACATTAGTGCATCCCCTTTTCCAACAACATAATGCACTAATATCCCAAGGGTTACATTAATGTCCAATTGGTAGGAATGGGTGAAAAAAGTACTTGGGTGCCTAAGTGAAGGATTAATGCTTCTTTTGGTATATCTAGGAATGGGTTGAACTCGCACAAAAGTTGGAAAGTGATCAAGAGAGGCCCTAAGATAGGTCTAGGGCTAAGCTAAGGATAAGATGGTCTCAAGTGACACTCATTGAACTAAAATGACATTTTATATGACTATATTTACCCCTTTTTATTCTAGAAATGTAATAAAGTGAAGTGACCAGGATAAAGGAAAAATAGATGCACTTGGACTTACTTATGAGGCAAAGCCTATGAATCTACGTATGAGTCTATGAAGTATGCTCCATTATGTGTCTTAAAAATGAAACATGAATGAATTAGTCCTTACTTAATAAATATCAAAATCAAAGACAAAATTGAGTAAAGAGATGAGAGAAATAAGAAAGGAATGAATATACATCATTGGGTATGTGAACCAATGCTAAAGCCTGGTGACATCCTATGTATGCATGTAGATGGTGATCAAATGGTGAATAAATTGGATTTATCTAATGGATTTATCAATCCACATGTGTGTGTGGCTCAATAATTCAATCTAGTCTTGACTCCATCATTGCCTACCCCTACTCAGTGGATCATAATCTATGAATAACTTGGATTGGAATGATAACTTGTACAACCCTCTCATGTAGGTGGATCAAGAAATCAAATAGGATATGAATCCATCATTTCCCATCTATTTATAATGTATGCATTTGAAACTAAAACTATGTAAGATGGATCTGGGGCCACTAAAAAACTCTTAAATTTAATATGGCTCAGGGGGCACTCAAGAACTCTAAAATGTAAAATGGCTCAAGGGCCACTTGGGAATTCCAAATACTATATATGGAATGATGCATCAATATAATGTAAACTTGGTGTAAATGGTGTCTAGAGTAAAAACATGAATAATGACATGGATCTGCCATTTTATCTAATAGTACTAGTGCCAAACTGAACATATGGAAAAAATGTGCCATGCACATGCACCCAAATCTGATATATATATATATATATTCTAAATTGAGTCATAAGAATCTATATATGAGTATATTAAACTAAAATGGGAGTGATCATGTCACTCATGATACACCCAATATGACCAAACATGTGTAATCTGTGTATAAACTAAGTATATACTTAACCTATATGATAATATGTGACTATAACTATGCAAATCTAAACTATAACTATTATACCTTTCTAACAATTCTATATTTTTTCTAGGGCTATTAGATTGTAGCATTGTCCCTTGGTTAATATCCCACAATGCTAGTGTCTTCCATGTTACACTATTGACCAAATGTGTTATTTTTTTGAAAAGTTGAGACTGATATGTGTGTGATTATTTTTCAAAGTGTTTTCTTAAGTTTGGGCTCTGTATTCTATGTTTGCACACTGAAACCTATGTTTTGAGTGCATTAGGATGGCCTAATATCAATGACAAACCCTTATGAATATGCTCTCTTTAAGGGGAGTTGTTGAACCTCTACAATAACTATCCTCAAAAGAAGAGCTATGCATCATCTTTGTTAGACTGAAAATAGATGATAGTCAATATATTGTGTATATATGACATCAAAATGTAAAATAATATAAGAATAAGTCGGTAATGTATGATATATGTTAGATCTAGCATTCACAAGGTTGTCAAGATAGATAGAACAATGTAACCAGGTATATGAACAATAATGTTGGATATAATCTAAGTAACTACCTAAGGGGATAGGTAATGAAGTCCATCAAGGAGACCAAGGAGATAAGGGAGATGCATGAGGTATCTCATGGCATGATAATTAGATGTGACTGTAATAAGCAAGAGACATGTATCATGGCCATGATTCATACATGAAAGCATACATACAAACACATGAGGCACACAAAATGGGCTAAAGGAACACAATACAAGGGACATGGGAACATGTCACTAAGTTTGAGAAAGATAAAACATACAAGCACATGTTCAAATGTCCACATACAAAAAGAGCAAGCAAGGTTGGCTTAGAGGCACATGGAAGAACATATTCAAACGTCTACATACACAATCAAGAAGCACACATAAGGAAATTGGAACATGTCCAAAGCATACATATAATGAAATAAATTGACATCCATTTGTAGAATAATGTCATATTCAAATTCCCTCAATTAGATGTAGAATCAAAGAGATATAATTAAATATTAACTAGGAAAGATATAAATGAAAGTATGCATGAACATGTGGTACAAATCCATATAAGAGCAAATTTGTACATAAGCTGAGTCTATAGTAGTGGTAGTAGGCAAAAAATTAGTGTAATATAGGATCTTATAACCTAAAAAATTAGAAGCTTTGTAGTATGATTCCCCTAATGGGTTAATATAGAAATGCTAAATCTGTGTATATGTGTATGTGCCCCCAATGGGTAAATAGTAGAAAATCTAGATTTCTATAGATGACCTGAGCCTTATAATAATATGTGAACACTCAAAAGGAACAAGTGAAGCATGTATGTATGATATTTTAGAACATTTAATGACTAACTGGTGTTACATTAACTCTTATATCACCTTACTGTTAATTAAATAATGAATAATATATTATCTATTAACTTGAGATAAAAATCTCGATTAAATAAATAATAATATTATAGTTATTTAAGTTTTACCAAATTTTATTAAATATGATTTCAGGATAGATGGACCCATTATTTGACAACGGTCACCTCCCCTCAATAATTTTATAAATAGGGTTTTACCCCTATTATGATATGATTTTGAGTGAACAAGGTTTGTGAAAGCATAAATAATAAGTGAGTGGAGAGGAATTGCATTGGGGTTGGATAGGTTTCTCATAATGAATAATCTTTGGGTGGTTTTTTTACCTCATTGAGGTTTTACCATAGTAACTCTATGTTAAATATTGATTTGTGTGCTCCATTTATGCTTTGCTTATCATTATTCATTCTGGATTTATCCTATGGATGTACATTATTTTATCAATTTTGACATGATATTAGATATAATGGAGAGTATTTTTGATTGACAAGCATATTGTATTGAGTTAAATATTAATAATTAATATTTAAATTTATTATTCAAAGCTTGGTATGTCATAGATAAAGTAAGAATATTTTTTTTATCATTATGTATGTTGGCTTATAATATTTGTGAACTCTCATCCTTCTAACAATTGAGATCTCTCATAAAATCTCTTAGATATTATTTTTTAAGCCAAAAATCTATCTGGAATGTCAATAATGTTGTAATACAGCCTATTTCCTAGTAATTTTTGTCAAAAATGATTTCAAAAGATTTAGAGTCTTTACTTTGGTGATTATCAGTTCTTCAATCATTTTTCTTGTTAAAAACTTTCCCAAACCATCTGAAGACTTTCTCAAGCCTCTACATTTTTCATTCTACATCTAGATGCCACTGTATGATAAAGTACTACCTTGAGGAAGAAAATATAGATGAAATAATTAATTTACATTACTCTTCATGCTAGTTCTTGATCTAAAGATCATATCTTGAGAATTTAAGCATTCAAAATGCAATTGGAGAGTCTCAAATGTGCATTTGAAAATTCCATGAATTTTTCTTGAGCTACCTCAGCATCCTGTACAACATTGGTTTGATAAAATTTTTTTTGTGAACTAAAATTTAATTTTGATGTGGCAGGTGGCTTGATCAGGGGAAATATATAAGTTTGGAAAATTTTTGAGGCAAATATTTTATGATGCCTTATTAAATAAAGTGAATAAGGGATTTATAATATAAAGTCTCCCATACCCATGGTTGGATCTCTTCTTGAAAATCATGAGCTACTAACATTATAAGGGGAAAATGGATGGTGTATTCTCATCATTTTTTATAGCTTAATCATTTACAAAACAATTTCATTCTTAGCTTACCATTTTTCCTGTTAAGATATCTAGAGTTAAAAATGGTTTTTTACCAAGATGAAACCTCATATGTCATCATTCACTAGACTCTCATTATGTTGTTGTTTAATAGGGCCAAACATATGATTGATAACCAGATGAAGATTGAGGAGGATAGGGGTCCCTTGGACTTAGATAATGAGGGGTTTACCAACTATGAATAGCTCTCCAAAATGGATTATGAATACTTCAAGTAAATGTTAGTTCAAATTTTAGGGAAAAATAAGAACAAAGACTTAAAAAGGGGAAAAAGAAAGTATATTTTATTTGATGATAAAGAGGATCTTACCCTATTAGAAAAAATATCTTTTTTTAACCTTGGCAATGTGGTTGTAGACTTGACTGGGGAAGATTGTGAGACTAAGAACTTGAATGCTACTTAGAAACCTATTGATAAGAAAGTGGAAGCACATGATATAAAGCTTAAAATGGAGGAAGGGGACATATGAAACCTTAAAGTTAAACTAAATGTTCTTGAGGAGAGACTAAAAATTTAGGTGAAATACTTGAGATAAATTATAAAAGACATTAAAACCATCAAGGAAGTCATCCCTACTAGAGCCAGTGTTGGAAGCAGGGGAGGAGAAGTCTATAAAAATCCACTTAATATACTCAATCTCAAGTTGGAAAGGGATCTCAAAGAAGAATATGAATTGTAAAAGTAACAAGAGGAATCTCAAGCCAAGTGTAAGGGGGGTAGAACGTGGATAAGGTTAATATGGTAGATTCTAAATTGGGCCCTGATAAACACTCGCATGAGGCTACCATAAAGGGTCCTTGTAATCAAACACATGGCAACTTGAAGAAGAAAGAGGGAGATAAAAAAGATGACTTAGCAAGCACTCCAAGCACCTATAAGACTAAATGCATGGGGTTTTTAGCTTATGGTTGGTGGGTTTATTCTGTATGTTTTTTTTCTATCATAGGTTTTTTTCTACTTCTTGATTGTTTGCTAGTGGGTTATGTGTAAGTTTTTTGTTGGCTCCATGGCAGGATGTTATTTCTAGTTGGTTTTTTGGGTGTGATTTTTGTCTATTTTGGTTCAATATGAAAAGGTTATTAGACCATTTAAAACCTATTTGTTTACCTTTAGTTAAAAAATATCAAAAAATAATAATATAATAATTATTGAATTATTTAAAATAAATGAATATGTAAATGTGCCTTTAAAAAATATTCAATAAAAAAGTCCAAATTATTTCAAAACATATTGATCATTTTTTAAAAAAACTAGAGGAACATGTCATTATGATAATTAATACTCATAGAGGTCATCTTGAGGTAACATAAACACACAAGCAATTTACTCACAAAAAAATCATAATAAAAAAATTTGGAGTCATTTTATTTATTTCAAAAATTAGATCTAAACCTCAATGTATCTGTATTGTGTTTGAATACTAAAACATTATAATGTATTTTATTTTAATTAAACAAAATCCTAATAATGTTATCAACTTGTGATTTATTGAATTCACTTCCATAATATCTTCAAAATTTAACATAATTTGGGCTTTGTGCCATATTCAAAAAGTGAATTCATCATTTTTATGACAAATGTAGTCATAGAAATTTCCTATTTTCGACTCCAAATTATAGGTGTTCTTATTCTATTAACATATTCATGATATTATTCCATAATAAATTCTTTCATTTTATTTCAAAATGAAACAAACATATTTGTGACATCATTTCATAACTTTGAATGTACATCATTGGATGGAGATATATGTTCCTTTATCAAACTTGCACCATAATAAATTGATTGAATTAATTAATTAACATAACCTATCATACCTAAAAATAATAATAATATCAAACATAATAATTTACATTATAAGTGCACCTATAATTTCATTTAATCATAAATGAATTCTATAGCCATCATGTTTTAATGATATCTATTTGATATAACATATCTTTGTTTTCACCTAAATATGTTATTACATTTTTTATTTGGTTGCCAACTGATTTTGAAGATAAATGTTTCACTTACCATAATATTTTTTAGGTGTTATATAATTCTTAACTAAGGATTCTATATTGTTAACTAATATGCTGCAATCTATACATATAATGCTGAAAACTGCATACTCATCTCCATTTTCCAAATTATCTATGATTGAATCTATTGGTTTCATGTATTGTGTTTATATAATTAATAGTTCCCTATGGTTGTTACAACTATATTGATTTATGTATTGAGTTTAACCCTAAAAAAACTTGAACTTATCAATTTAAACTTAATGCACCAATTCAATAATTCATATAGGTGTTATTCTTCAATTTATGACCATAAATATACACCTATAAATGCCCCAAGAGATTAAACAAGTATCTCCTTTGCATTATTATGGAGGTAATATATTTTATTATGAATTAAAAGTCTAGAGATATTTTGATAAATTTTTGTCCTTTAGAACTTTTGTAGGAAAATAATAACTCATCAAGAAAAATAATGAGTTGTTTCCTAGTTATATTGGTTTCCTTATCCATATCTGTAAGCACCAAGTAATCATCTCTTTTTCAACTCAAATAATTAAAATCATATTTATTTTAATTTTTTAACTTATAATATAAATTTTATCCTACAATTTGGTTAGGAGTCATCATTATTTTTATAATAATTAAAAATCAAATAATTTTTTTTGAAATTTCAATGGACACCACTTTAATTATGTGTTTTTATTATAGTTTTCTAAACATTTTATTATTTCAAATACTCTAAATATTTATATAATATACCAAAAATATTTAATAATTAAACAAAACATTTGAATAGAAATGAGAAATGATAGGCACTCAAATTACTCTTTTTAGATAA
This sequence comes from Torreya grandis, assembly GCA_037957365.1. NCBI lineage: Eukaryota > Viridiplantae > Streptophyta > Pinopsida > Cupressales > Taxaceae > Torreya > Torreya grandis. Next base: position 701,541 of record JARHVA010007038.1, read on the forward strand.
CATTATTCCATTATCTCTCTCTACATCAAACATTTACTCTACAAAATTAGTTTTAACGATTGTTGTTGACCGATATTATGCAGATTCAATGGAGTACTTCTCATTATTATTTTTTCTATCTTTAATATTTTTTCAAGTGATTATTTCAACATGTCACATTTGGGTGTAGTAGATCCTGTCATGATTTCTACATTGATAAATATTTCACATCACATAATAAAAGAGAACAAAAACTAATAAAAAATATAAAACCTTATTGTTTTAGTGCTCTATAAAACCTCATTCTCAATTGATAAAAATATTTAAATATAAAACATTCAAATATTATAAGCTATATAAAACATAAATAATTTATTCAAATTTGAAATACCCAAAAGTTAATAACTAACTTAACTTTTAAGGGAGTTATGGAATGTAAAACCCTAGGTCGTTAAAGTGTTAGAATAATAAATCAGGGAATAAATATAGAAATATCAATATCCACTTATTTGTATAATAATTAAATTGTTTGCTTAGCCTACAAATAGCAATATATTACAAAAGAGATACTTAGTTGGAAAACTAACTGAGATAGACAAGGAGAGGGATAAAAATATATGCAAGGATAATGCAAGGTGTCACTAATAGGAAACATGTGTCAGAAACCCTCCTGGATAGTAGCATGGTCCTTTGGTTAATATCAAACTTCACTAGTGTCCCATGTGCTACGCTAATATCCCTATGTAGTAGAGATAATGAATTCCTTGGTGTATCTTCACTTGGTTTTGAGAAGTCTATGCCTATGTGAATAAATGTTGGATCCTTATTTTTCCCTATTTTTGATTGATTTCAATGTGAAATCATAAGCCTCCATGTTTCTCAAGGTATTTGAGGATCACACATAGAAAAAGAGTGGAATTAGAAAGGTATGTTGAAGGTGACCTCGACACCCCATTTGTTGAGCATTGCTTACATACCAATACCTTTAAAAGGGATCAAGAGTGATGTAGGTCTCCCAATATAAGTGTTAATACAAGTGTAAGTAAGTGCTAGTAGGAGTACCAGTTTGAGTGTGACTTGAGATTGGAAATTTGAGTACTCTGAGCTCTAGGTTGTTATATATGGGTGTATGTATAAGTAGGGCATAATAGGGATTAATGACCTTGATTTACATAACTATTTATAAGTTTGTTTATGAGTATTTACATCTAATTTCCATCTAAGGGATAAATAAATGAAAGTGGTCTATATATATTATTATGGTGCTTGTCAAGACATGAAATGGGTCTAAGTTAACCCTAAGGTGATTTGAGATATGAAAATATATCCATTGCAGGTGAAAATAACTAGGGGACATTAGTGTTTCCCCTTTTCCAATAGTGCAATGCACTAATATCCCAAGGGTTACACTAAGTGAAAAAAGGAAATGGGTGCCTAAGTGAAGGCTCAATGCTACTTTTGATATATCTAGGAATGGGTTAGACTTGCACAAAAGTTATAAAGTGATTAAGAGAGGCCCTAAGATAGGTCTAGGGCTAATCTAAAGATAATATGGTCTAAAGTGACACTCATTGCACTGAAATCACATTTTATATGACTATATTTGCAGGCCCCCCCGCCCCCCACTTTATTATAGAAATGCAACAAAGTGAAATGACTAGGATAAAGGAAAAAGAGACACACTTGGACTTCCTTATGAGGCAAAACCTATGAATCTGGGTATGAGTCTATGAAGCATGCTCCATTACATATCTTACAAATGAAACATGAATTAATCAATCCTTAATAAATATCAAAATAAAAGACAAAACTAAGTAAAGAGATGAGATAAATAGGAAAGGAATGAATACACTTCATTAGGTATGCAAACCGATGTTAAAACTTGGTGACATCCTATGTGTGCATGTAGATGGTGATCAAACAATGATTAAACTAGACTAAACTGATGTATTTATCAATTCTTATGTGTGTGTGGCTCAATAATTCAAGTTGGTCTTGACTCCATCATTACTCACCCCTACTTAGTGGATCATAATCTATGAATAATTTGGATTGGACAGATGGCTTGTCCAACCCTCTCATGTAGGTGGTTTAATAACTAAAGAAGGTAATGAATCCATGATTTCCTAGCCATTTTATTAGATGCATCTAAAACTAAAATTGTGTCATATGGCTTTGGGGCCACTTAAAAAATCTGAAATATAAAATGGCTCAGGGGTCACTTCGGAATGCCAACTACTGTATATGGAATGATGCATCAATATAATGTAAACTTGGTGAAAAATTGGTGTAAATGGTGTCTAGAGTAATAACATGAAGAATGACATGGAGATGCCATTTTATCTAAGAGTAATAGTGCCAAATTGAACATATGGAAAAAAATGTGCCATGCACATGCAACCAACTCTAATATTTATATATATGGATGCTATATTGAGTCATAAAAATCTATATATGAGTATATGAAACTAAAATGGGAGTGATTATGTCAATCACGATACCCCAAATATAATTAAACATGTGTAATTTGTGTATAAATTGAGTATATACTTAACCTTTATGATAATATGTGACTATAACTATGCAAATCTGAACTATAACTAGTGTACCTTTCTTACAATTCTAGATTTTTTTGGGGTCTATTAGATTATAGCTTAGTACCCTAGTCAATAACACACTATGATAGTGTCTTATGTATTTTTTTATTGACCAAATGTGTTGTTTATATAAAAATATGAGACTGATCTACATATGACTATTTTTCAATGTGTTTTCTTAAGTTTGGGCTTTGTAATCTATGTTTGCATGCTACAAACTATGTTCTAAGTGAATTAGGATGGGCTGATATCTATGATAAACCCTTGTGAATATGCTTTATTTGAGGGGAGTTGTTAAACCTATGCAATAACTCTCTTCAAAAGAATAACTATGCATCATATGTGTTAGACTAAAAATATATGATACATATATGATAAGCCAATATAATGTGTATACATGACATCATAATGTAAAATAATGTGAGCATAAGTTGGTAATGTATGATGTATGTTAGATATATTATTGACAAGGTTGTCAAGATAGATAAAATAATGTAAGCATGTATATAAACAATAAATTTGAATATAATCTAACTAACTACCTAGGGAGATAGGGCATGATGTCCATCAAGGAAACCAAGGAGATATGGGAAATACATGATGTATCTCATGGCATCGCAAACAGATATGACTATAAAAATCAAGAGAGAAGTGTCATGGCCATAATGCATATATGAAAGCATATATAAAAACATATGAGGCACATAAATTTGGGTAAAGAAATATAATACAAAGGACATGGGATCATGTCACTAAATTTGAGAAAGAGAAAACATACAAGGAGATATTAAAATGTTGACATACATAAAGAGAAAGCAAGGTTAACTTAGAGGCACATGAAAGGACATGTTCAAAGGTTTGCATACACAATCGAGAAACACACATTAGGATATGGGAACATGTCCAAAGCATACACATAATGAAAGGAATTGGTGTAGATCCATAGAATAATGTCATATTTAAATTCCATCAATTAGATGTAGGATCAAAGAGATACAATTAAATCTAAACTAGGAAATCTAGAAATGAAAGTATGCATAAACATGTGGTACAAATCCATAGAAGAGAAAATATGTACATAAGCTAAGTCTATATTAGTGGTAGTCAGCAAAAAAATAGTGTAGTATAGAATCTTATAACCTAAAAAATTGGAAGCTTTGTAGTATGATGCCCCTAATGGGATAATATAATAATGTTGAATATGTGTATATACCTCCAGTGGAAAAATAATAGTAAATCTATATTTGTGTAGAGGGCCTGAGTCCTATAATAATATGTGAACACTCAAAAGGAATAAGTGAAACATGTATGTATGATATGTTAGAGCATTTAATGACTAAGTGGTGTTGTATTAACCCTTAGATCACCTTGGTGTTAATTAAATAGTGAGTAATATATTATTTATTAACCTAAGATAAAAAAATGTTGGTTAAATAAATAATAATATTATATCTATATTTTTTTACCAAATTTTATTAAATGTGATTTCAAGATGTATGGACCCATTATTTCACAATGGTCACCTCCCCTTAATAATTTTATAAATAGGGTTTTACCCCTATTGTGATATGATTTCAAGTCAATAAGGTTTTATAAAAGCATAGATGAAAAGTGAGTGGAGATTAATTATATTGGGGTTGGATTAGTTTTTCATAATGAATAATCTTTGGGTGGGTTTTTTTTACCTCATTGAGGCTTTCCCATGATAATTTTGTGTTAAACATTGATCTGTGTGCTCTATTTATGCTTTTCTTATCATTATTCATTCTAGATTTATCCTATGGATGTACATTGCTTTATCAATTCTAATATGGTATCAGGGCCAATGGAGAGGATATTATTGACAAGTATATTGTATTGAGTTAAATATCAATAATTGATATTTTAATTTATTTAAAGTTTTATTATTCAAAGCTTGGTACGCCATAGAGAGAGTAAGAATATTTTTTTATCATCATGGAGGTTGGATTTTCATATTTGTGAACTCTCATCCTTCTAACAATTAATATTTCTCATCAAATCTCTTAGAGATTATTTTTTAAGCCAAAAATCTATCTGGAATGCCATTAATGTTGTAGTACATCATCTTTCTTGGTAAAATTTGTCAGAAATTATTTACAAAGCTTTAAAGACTCTACTTTGGTGATTGGTAGTAGTTTATTCAATCATTTTTCTTGTTAAACACTTTGTTAAACCCTCTGAAGACTTTCTCAAGCCTCTAAATTTTCTTATTCTATATCTAGATGCCATTGTACAATAAAGTACTAGCTGGAGGGAGAAAATATACATGAAATAATTAATTACACTACTCTTCATTCTAGTTACTAATCTAAAGCTCATATCTTGAGCATTTAAAAATTAAAAGGGAAATTGGAGACTCTCAAATGTGCATTTGAAAGTTCCATCAATTTTTTCTGAGCTACTTAGGCATCTTGTATATCATTGGTTTGTTAAAATTTGTTTGTGAACCAAAATTGAAATTTAAAGTGGCAAGTGGCTTTATCAAGGGAAATATAGATGGTTGGAAATTTTTTGAGTCTTATGATGGTTTGTGAAATTTATTGGGTAAATTAGAACTTTCACTTGAGTGCCATTATTCCTAAAGCTCTCATATTGGTATGAAACATTATTTTATAAGTTTAGAAAAATATATAATAAATATTGTTTTTATTAAATTTCTTTTTCCACTTAGACTTATAGCCCCCACTTTATTGAAAGTGTTTTTATAAAAAAAAACTAATAATTTTTAATTACTATTTTTTACATGAACAATAAATATTTATTTATATTTATTTTTTATTATTAAAAATCAAATAAAAGAGGTATAAATATAATATTGTGCATACAAATCTTTGAATAGCCTCATAGATGAGTTGGGTGTTATAATTTTGGCAATAACTTTCAAAGAGTAGGTAAAAAGTTAAAAACACAGAACCTCTATTTTTTTGGGTCAAATTTATTTTAATTTAAATTCATTTTTTGTTTTGCATGCCAATTTCTCATGCGTTTAAAACCTTAGTTGACTTATCGACCTTGTTTCGATATTTAACCCAGTGAATATTTTGTTGAGCATAGTAGTGTAACCAGTCTAGCCTTATATTTTGACACTTTATAGATAACTTTACATGGTCAATTTTGTGCTTTGAAACCTCCTATTATTAATTTTACAACTTTTTAATAACAGTGTCTAGGTGGTTTTTTTGAGTGTAATTCTTTCAACGCCTAGTTTAGTACAATTTTGTTTCAAAATTTTATATTATTTTTCATCTAATTAAATATTTAATTCAATGTACACTTTTGATTTACTTTATTTTAAAGAAAATATAGTATAAAAATCATTAAAAGTATTATTTTTTATCAATTATTCTTATATTATTGTATTTTTGTGACACTTGTAACACCCTATTTTGTCATAATCTTACACAATTTTCTTAATTTGTCTACCATTAAATTGAACAATTATTATGTGTTTACACTTAAAATCTATTTTTAATATCAAATAAACTTAAATTCATATTAAAAAGGGTTCATTTTTAAGCATTTGTTTACTATTCTATTTAAAGGGAAGTTATGGCTTTGCCTCATTTTTCCATAGATAAATCTCAAACGCTTAATGAAATAACTATAATATATGAAAAATTAATTTTAAAGTTGAATTTATGGTTTAAAAATTATGGAATATTATCATTGAGATTAAAAAGGTCTCTTTTGGATGACATGCAACCCTTGAGCTTACCAATGCATTTCAAAAGAAATCAAGGGAAACTATATTCATTATCTTGTGGAGTGTTAATGATGAATTATTTATCCACATTAGTAATAAAGAGTCTATTATAAATTATTGAATTTTTTTGAGTCTATGCATGAGAGTGCTCGCCTCTCAAAAATTATTAAATTAATTCTTGAATTGCTAACTACACCTATGAAAGGTGATGAAAAGGTTGATTTATTTCTAAAATTAAGGATATTAAAGCTCAATTAGATGGATGTAATTGTAATTTGATTCACTATAAATTATTTTATTTTATAATTTAGTCAAATATTCATGAAATTTTAAAAATTTCATTTCAATTTTGAATTCTAAGTATCAAACTGAGCAAGATATCCCTGACCTTACCACTTTGTCTACTCCCCTTATTCAAGAAAAGCAAGTTATGACCGATTTTGATTCTAAAGAGAATGACACTAAAAAAAAATTCACCTTAAAAAATATTTTTTATAATAATAAAAACTAGAAATCTAACCCTAATTTTTTTGCTAGAAAAAATGGGAATAAAGAATCTGACAATAGGAACAATAAACCCAAGTTTAATGGAAATTGTAACCTTTGTGGTAAGTTTGGTCATATAAGGGAAACTTGTTATAAAAACAAATACATAATTAACAATAAATATTCCAAAAATAAAAAAAGGAATAGATCTAATAAAAACAAGTATAAGAATCAAAACCCTAATTAGAATAACAATCATGATTCAAATGAAAATGAGTGGATTTTAGATAATGGTCAATCACACCATATGACATGCTTATCAGATATTTTTTATGATTTTAGAGATAGTTTTGAAATAATTTACTTAGGAGATAATTCATTTTTAGAAGCAACATAACTAGGAAAAGCAAAGTTTTCAGATGTTGTTATTAATGATGTTTTCTATGTACTTATCTTAAAAAGAATTTGATTCTTATTCTAAACTTACAAATGATAATTTAATTGTAACATTTCTTAAATATATTTAGTCCATTGGAAATTAATTTGTTTTATTTATTGTTTAAGGTGTTCAAAATAATGGTTTATACATTTTCTCTCCTTCTACATGTTTTCTATCATCACATACTAAGAATAAATTTAAATTATGGCATGAAAGATGAGTATATGTTAATTTTATAAGTTTAAATTATATGTATATTAAAAATATTTTTTTTGGACTCTCTTTACCTTATCATTATAAAACTTGTGATGGTTTCTTACGTGGTAAGCAACATATTAACCCCTTTCACAAGAATCATGAAGCAAATTCCTCACATCCTTTAAAATTAATTCATAGTGATGTTGTAGTAAAGATTGAAGTTGTATATTTTAATGGTTATATGTATTATATTATATTTATTTATGATTACACTAAAATTATTTGGTCATATTTTATCAAAAATAAATTTGATGTGTTGTCTAAATTCAAAGAATTTAAAGCCAGTGTTGAAAATGCATATGATTTTTCTATTAAGAGATTAAGAATAAATAATGGTGGTGAATATATTATTAAAGAGTTTGATTATTTTTACATTGGTTGTGGTATTTAAGTGGAATTAACAAATCCTTATTCTCCTCAACAAAATGGTATTATTGAAAGGAAAAATCACACCATTATTGAGATGGCCAAAACAATGTTGCATTTTGTAAATGTTCCTCTTAGTTTTTATTGGCTCCATGAATAATAATGTGTGTATTATAAATAATAATACCTAATTATTCTTTGTATTTTTATATATAAAAAATATATGTATTCTCATATCATTTTATTTGCTTTGATAATTTTTTTAAACTTTAGAAATACTAACTATATTGATAGTGTCTCATCTACATTGTATTTATTAGGAAAATGATTTAATTTTACTCTTGAAATTTTTTTATTAGAATTATATTGTAATAGATATATTTGTCTTAGACAAGAAATCAAAGAAAATATATAGATATTATGATTATTTTCAATTCATATGAGTTAGCATGGAAATACATTATATGCATAATATCATGCTTAATTTGACAAAATGATCATGTTTAGTTATTGAATTTGGTAAACATCTCATGCTTGGTAAGTATGGATATTTTGTGTTTAAATTATTTCATTTGATTATTGAGGTAATTTCATGTTAATATGCTTAGATACTGTCATTTGATTGTTTTATCATTTTTTTTGTTTATGCTAACATCTTTATATGCTTTGTTTGATAATAAGATATGTTATAAAATGCAAAGTGTAAAATGGATTTTGTATTATTGGATATTCGACATTTACTTTTATAATCATTCTATTAATACAAATCTGAACTTATTTGTTTTATTCTCATATCTATTTGATTGGATGATTGCATATCATGTTAAAATTATCTATATTTGATGTATGAGAGGTTATACCACAATATTTTTTTGAATCATATTAAACTTACAAAGTTTTGATAAGACTCAAATGATAAAATGAGTTATTTATAATAAGATATCTAATGTTTGGATAAACTTAGTATTATATTATTAGTAAATTATTATATGTGCATCGCATGATAGTTAGGGATGATCATCTTATCAATATTAGAGATGTCCAATAATGAATTCATATAATAATTTATGTTTTTCACTAACTTTATAATCAAAGTAGTGAAATTATTTTCCAAATATATGATTTGATTATTCTTAAATGTAGTTTACCATAGAAAAATATGTCATATTTGTATGTATTTGGTTATTGTGATGCTAACCATAATACACTATCATGAATCTATTTTTGGATATGTGATTAAAGTTTTGTGTAGGTGCACAACACTAAAAAATTAAGAATATTGAATTTCATGTACATTTTATCTAAGAAGAAGTCCTCAATGGTGATATAGATCTTTATTTTTATCCTACGAATGAACTAGTAGTAGCTATCTTCATAAAACCACTTGGTGCTACCAAGTTTCATCTATTTCATGAAATGATAGACTCTAGGAGTTTCCATTGAGTGGGAGTGTGCATGACAATGCCACTTCCTAATGGCCATGCTTTTCTTCTCTTTTTCTATACTTATTCTCACTATAAATAAAGCATTGTAAACTTCATGTGTAAATTATGTAATTGTAAACTTCATGTGGAAGTTTTAATTTTGTACCCCAATACATCTAGAAATATACTTTATAATGGAGTTCCTTATGTTATAAAAAGATTCAAATATGCTTATTGATTATTCATGAGAAACTATGATATGTAGTCTCACGATCATGCTAGCCTAAACTTACTTTTGAGTAGTTTATGGATTATAATTCCTTTTGTTTCAAAAGGTAATATTTAACATGATGAAGGTTTTTAAATATTTTAATTATGTACATATTATAATTTTTTTTAAGGTGACTATGACATTTATTCCCACTTAAGTTTAAGGGGGAATGTTACAAAATTTAATGACTAAGTGGTATTTCATTAACCCTTAGCTCACCTTGGTGTTAATTAAATAATGAATAATATATTATTTGTTAACCTGAGATAAAAACCTTGGTTAAATAAATAATAATATTATATCTATTTAATTCTTAACAATTTTTATTAAATGTTATTTTGGGAGGGATGGAATTGTTATTTCACAATAGTCACCTCCCTTCATGAATTTTATAAATGGGTTTTACCCCTATTTTAAGTTCATTCGATCTTGATATGATTTCAAGTGAATAAGGTTTTGTGAAAGCATAGAGAAGAAATGAATGGAGAGGACTTATAGTGGGGTTGGATTGTTTTCTCATAATGGATAATATTTCGGTAGATTTTTTTTACTTTATTAAGGTTTTCGCATGATAAATTTGTGTCAAATATTGATCTGTGTGCTCCATTTATGCTTTGCTTATCATTATTCATTATAGATATATCCTATGGATGTGCATTGCTTTATCAATTTTGACATGATAAAACCGATTAGACTAATATGGATAACATATGCAATACCTATAAAATAGAAGAAATGTAAACATGAAAATGCATACAATCTAACATTTGCATTTTTTGAGCAAATATTTGAATGTTTTTGTATTTTTGAACATATTATATTTTTTTTGTGTTTTCTAATTATAAGCTATGTATAGGCAACATGCAAATGAAAATATGTAGAAGGAGAAAGATAAAGGAAAGTATGTATAAATAGAGAGGAAAATAATAACCAATGAGTCTCGTAAGAGACTCACTATCAAGGTATCCTATATCAAATAAAGGAAGAGTGACCATATATGTTATGTGAGGTGGTATCTAAGATTTAAGAATTATATGTAATGAGTAATATCTATTTTAAACATCTTGTGGAGTGGGGTTATGAATTTATGGAGATGACTAAATGTATTGTGAACTTTAGGGTTTTTGGGGACCCATATAGTATAAGTCATGATTGGTATAGGTACTATGTGCTATAACACTAATCTAGATGATAATGGGGTAGAGAGGCTCTCTATAATCCACAACATGTCTCTAATTTATGGTTATCTCTAATAAGGGTCTCTATGGGATAGTATATGTATGTGGTAATGTTATGGAAGCAGATCTCACTTCCACTAGTGAATAAACTAATATCAAAGGTGTGTTAATGGAATCTATGTGTAGAGATATGACTAGTGCCTATTATGTAATTAGTTATGGAATAGGTAAAGGATATTCATATGGAAGGCCCTTGACTATAACCACCTATTATCATGTATATACTTAAGACATGTGTATGGTAGATGGAATGGCTCGTAGATTCTATATCTAAGGCCTACCCAATAACATATGAAATGTATCAACACTAGGTATAACTAAGAATCTGGTGGCCACATGTGTGATACCAAACCATAATAGAAATATTATCTCCTTGATGGAGCTTTGAACATGGCCATTGAAGCCATGAATAATTATATTTGTTTGAAAAATATCTTGATCTAAATATCCCAAGTGATGTAGAAGTATAATAATACACATATTAATGATTAACCCATTATTAACCATGACATTTTGAATAGGATGATGATCAATGTAAGCTCTTATAAAGAGTGCATATAAATTTGAGTCATCATCGATAATATCCTAGTCTAATAAAGTGATGAGAGGTCTAGCTAGCCCTGTGCTATGATACACACTAATGATATTATGTAGGGGGTGTGTGCCCATCATATGAGTATGATAATATGATGGTGGTAGATATGCCTGATAATTATAATGAATATCAAAATTATGTTGGTGATCAACTACCCCATAATCCTATAATGGGAATCCTCCTTTCTTTAATTTTCTAAAGTGCCTAATATGTCTATCATGTTAAATCATTTAACCACATGAATTTGATCTAATTTACCATTACTTATGCTTCTACAATTTCTAGTTAATTATTCATTTTTGAAATAAGGATTAGTACTTAGAAGTATTCAAATTATTCCAAAATATTCTCCAAGTTTTATTTGGCAATGGATTATTAACCATGAATGATTCAATGGTATGCATATAGGTTTTTTCTAGGGAAGTGCAACCTAGATTTCTAATACACATAGATGTAGCATACTTCATCAAGTTTTATTTGAGCTAACATTATATTTTGTTTAAGGTATTTTCTTGTAAAATTTATGATTTAAACTTGTTTAAATATGTTTAATATGGGATATGACATCTTTGGGAAGCTAACTTAGTTTTTTCCTTGATCTTGTAGGATGTCAACTTTAAATTAATGGTTTATGATGCCTCATAGGACATCAAATTTTGGATTAAAGCTTAACAAGGATAGGTGTCTACCTCACCAAGTTTTAAAATGCCTTAAATATTAATCACATCCCACATAAGACACCTGGAGTAAATCTACCCAGTTCGTGAGCTACATGGCATCATCTAAAAAATCTGACAAAAGAAGTAGCCATTGGAATTCAAATCCCAAGGCTATGTGTCATGATCTTAGCCCATAAAAGTAAGCTCATTCAATATAAGTTGAAATACATCCCCCATACATCCCACTTCAATTTAAAATCCCATGAGATGCCATTATATGTCTCAATCATGACTAACCAAACTTGAGTAGCTTTATGAGGTGATTCATGTTCCCTTTAGGATCATCTGAAATCGGTGTATGTCCACACCACATCGAAACCATATAAAGTTCATGAGAGTTCACAAGGTAGACATCTAGGAGTACTTGAGCCATTTGATCAAGGCTTGATGACATACAACTATTTGCGGCTCCTTTTGAGAATGACACTTGGCATTAGAACAAATAAAAGCCTTAAATAATGATGTGTGTCCCTTTAGACCTATGTAATTATGCCACATGTCATTACCATGATATTTTTATCCAAGATCCATGAGATCTCCTCTAAGAGTGATGCATGTCTCCACCTTAGACACATGATTAGTATCAAGTTTCTAACAGTTGTCCAAAATCCTTCTGAAGATGATACCTATCAAGAAGAGCTATGAAAGCCTTTTGAAATAACCACCTAACAAAGTAAATCCCTGATTGTCCATGAGAATGATGCATGGCACTCTTGTAACCAATCAAAACTAAAATTCCATCTAAGATCTCTCTATTAATTGAAAGATGCCACATGGAAGGATATAAATGAGTCATCATAAGTCTAAATTTCAAGAGTATTTGAGGCAATCAAAAGGTGAAATTGTCTAGAATTTGATCCAACTAAGCAACTTAGTCACATTCAAGCCCTGTGAGTACCTAGATTGATTCGATGTGGTAGCCACATGTCAAAATGTGGTAATATTTATCTTTAAATATAAAATTAATGTTGGATAAAAATTAAATTAGAACTAAATTTGAATTATAATACAATTAAATTCTAAAAGTAATAGCTCTAAGTTATTCCAAACTTATGTAAAGTTGACAAGCTCACCATTAATACGATATGAACTAGAATCACCATCTATGTTACTTTAACCAAATAAATCTTTCAAAAGGCTACTCGTTATTTTTATTTTCATTTGAATCTATATGTGTTTGCTCTCTCTACTATCTACATTCTCCTAGTATGACAAATCTCAAGCTATTCATAGATTACACCTTGACCACCATTGTTTGGCTCAAAAGTTGAGAGAGATATAAAAGGATGTTGGTTTCTACCTAGAATATTTAAAATATGGCATAGGTAGGTCCCTCCAACCTAGGTAAGATAATTTATTTTAGAAATGATGACTTCTTATTGTAATATGGTAACTCAGTTATTTTTAAGGACACCAAATTCATTCTCAAGGTAATAACATTAAGGGAGATGCATTACAAAAACATTTACTTCAATGTATAAATAGATAGGGTAGTTGATAAGGTTGAGGCCATGAATCATATAATTTAGTTAGCTTCATACATCCTCACCATCAACACAACCAGTCTCTACAAGGTCGTAACCAAGCTAGAGGTCATGCCATGCATTGACCTAGTTTATGGTATCTTTGAGAGGTTAAGGTGTGAAGATGGGTTACTAAAATCAATGTCTCAATGATCCCCATTGCTTTCATCACATGGATGAGCTTTGAGAAATATTATGACCTTCCCTCCCCATAGATTGAGTATACCCAAGCTATCATTGACAACTAGTACAATGTGCACTCCCTAGAGAAGGTCTTGGCTTCATAGGTAGCTAACCCAACTAGATTTATCTTCATGAATGACCAAGGGAAGCTGACTCTTTAGTAATTTAAGAAGGGAGTTAGGATTGGCCTCACTCTCATCAATATAATATTTGGCAATCCACATATTGGGTATGTAGACATAAGAACTATCTTGCTATTATAGATAATCATGGAGGATCAATATATTCCCCCACTTAGGGAAATCATCAAAAATAACCTGATATATGTTATGAATGACACTTATAATAATGGTACCCCATTATTCATGATGAGTTATTTGATGGATGTAATCTATGAAATTACCTAACTAGGTCAAAACTCATGGTCTCCTAAGTGAAAAGAGGTTGTCCCTCAACTTTTCTCTATAATTCACATCTATCACTTTAGGCACAACATTAGAATAATTATGGAAGACTTATACCCAATTGTCTATAAATCAATCACTAAGTGTGAGATACCAAGGGCTCCCTAGAAGGTTAGTTAGACATGAGGGACATGAGTAGCTATTAGATGTACCCAAAATGCATAATCATTAGGATAGAAGGAGTAATGGTGGCTCCTCTTAGGTTTCTAATATATGTACCTATTAATCTAGCTGAGGAAGAGATGGATTATCAACTTCTACATGGATTTTATGTCATCTTCAAAAACAAGAAGAAGATAGTCCCCCATAAGACTCCTTAGAAGCTAGGGAGTAATAGGATCACTAAATGGCATGATATCATTATGGTTGTAAGGCATATAGACTCATACCTATTGCCTAAATATGGTTTCAAACCTTGGGACCCAAACAATGTTGTTGCCAAGCATCTATTCAAGTTCAATAAAGATGTGATAATGGAGTATAAACATCAAGAAGAGGTCCATGAATGGATATATAGAGATTTTATAAATGATGAGGTAGTTCTCAAGAATGCTATAAGAAAGAACATTGAGTTAGAAATGAGGCTTGATAGAGAGACGAAGGAAGATATTATAACGCCTCAGCCACCACCAAATCATGGAATCATGTTCAATGTTGATTATGAGGAGGGATAAGAAGAGGAAGAAGAATAAATATTTCCTCTCATTAGGAACATGCCATGCAGACATCCACTATAGGCCACTTCAAGTAGTTAGACCATGCCTCCATGCTCTAATTGAAGAGGATTCATCAGTCAACCTAATCCCTCCTAAGGGCCCATAATGATCTATGCATCTACAATGGGATATGTTCTCCAAAGCCTAGATTAACTTAAACCTACTTCTATTAATCTCAAAGAACTATAAAAATGCATTGAACTATCTATGGAAGAATTATATGCACTAGCTATGAGAAATATAGAGAAGGTTTACAAGAGGAATAAAGAGCCCAAAACTACTATGAGAAGGGTAATGCATCCTCTAGTATCTTCTTAGGATATTTTTATTGCCACCATCTCACCTCAAGTCCCTGATGTAAGTACTCTCCCATTACCTTCTTTCCTAATGACATCTACTTCTGATTCTACTTCCATGGTTTTTCCCCCCACTATAACCCCTCCATTGGATTCATCATCTTCAACTGTTGTAACAACCTCTAACCAGTCCTTGGTTGATACTATCATGATCCAAGCTAGTAATTCCTTTAGATTCACCTTCCCACATTTTATCACTCATACCACTATAAACATTACTTCTTCCTAGGGAACCACAATGAGTACCTCATTTCATATTGATTTCCCTACACCTACAAGGCTATTAAATCCCATTTAAAAGAAGTTCACCTTTCAAAAGATAACCAATATCACCACAACTATGAATTTGAGTTTGCATTAGAAATTACCTTCATTTGTTCTCATCATGGGCCCTACTAAATCTCTATTTGACATACTTAGAAAACTATACCCAATGAACTTGTACATCCCTACTACAACTTTGGACTCTTCCTCAACCCAATCACTTTCATTACATCCACCTCCCACATAGCCAACACCTACTACTACCTCAAATTGGGTTAGAGACATCATACATGCAACAAAGTAGGAGAGGCCTTAGGTAGTCCTCTTTGTACCCTAAATCGGGATGATATTTTATGCTGACAAATGCACAATGAAGAGGGTGGTAAGAAGGCAGGTAGATCATCCATGATCGAGCTCAGTAGTGGCCCATGAGAGTGAAGAGTCCCTCTTCACTTGAAAAGGAAGGGAAAGGCTAGCCCTAGGAAGGTAGATGAATATGTAGAGGACCTTGTGTCCATAGTTCAATCCCAAAAAAATACATAATAGCCTTGATGAAGGGGATGTAATAAGAGTTGAAAAAATTAAAGGATCAAACATTACCTATAGTGCTAGATAACACCACTATTCAATAAATCAGTGTAGTTATCAATGTTTTTAATTTTTATAAAGTCATAAAGAGGAGACAGGAAAATGGGACCCTACAATTTAATTTGGTCATTAAATTTGACAAGAATCTTGCACTCTATGATTCCAAGTTGGCAAACTTGGCTAGAGTTGCAAGGAGTAATAAGTTCCTAGACCTCAAGGTTTTTCCACTTGAGGATATCATTCTTGAAAAAACCATCTTGATGAATAGTAGAAGGATATTGAAGAGATGAATGAATCAGGTTAAGGATGCAACTACATCCTTATATAAAATTGAAATTAAGATTACCTTCTTATTGAAGGAGGCCATGGTCACTCGGCTGACTAAAACTGATGGCACATTCATGGATGACCAAGAGTTCAAAGCCCAAATGAAGGTATTTATTGTTAAATTCCAATAGGACATATCTAGTGCAAAGATTGATACTAAGGTGATGAATATTTTGGCATTTGTCAATCAAAGGTTGGAGAGAGTAGAGGCAATTGAAGAAGTATTGAGGCACATACTTGCAAAACATGATGACCTCATTCAAGAGATGTATGATCTATTTTGACCCATGATCATAGAATTTGTATAAATTGATTATGATTACTTAGAATGCACAAATTTATGGATGAAAGAAGAATCAGATAAGACACAAAGGCAACAGTAGGCTAGCCAATAGCCTCCTTCAGGACCTTAGGGAATATCATGTTTGGTTTTGTAAATTTAAATTAAGAACATTCCATTGTAATGCATGGCATTTTATCCACTTGGCTATTTTGGAACCTTTAATGGGCCCACTTTAACTTTTATTGGAAATTTTGATGCTTATAAATAGGGGTTTATACCCTCATTTGTAATCATAAACAGGTGTTATAAGAATTAATACAAGAGAGCCAAGAATTTAAGAGTTTGTCTAAAGTGATTGACTGTTTATTTCTATAGTTTCTATTATTCACTCTTTTAGATGACTAATGGTTTATTTCTCATTGATTGATTTGGAAATAATATATAATATATGCATCTGTTAGCTTGAGTTTAACACTAGGCTGACAATTATGCTAGTATACATGCTCTATTTTCATCTTATTTACAATTAAATGTACTATGTAATTTAATGTGAATGAGTAATATTTGTGCAATGTATGCTTCTATATATATGAATTTATTTTCCATTTAAGCTTCGACTACATTTATTTAACTTTGAGTAATACAATAAAGTTGGTATACACTAATTTTATGTGTTATCATCATAGAAGTTAAAAGAACTAGTACTTTTGATCATATTAAGCAAAATCTCTTTTTTCCCTTACCCTACCTATCCTTGGATCTACCCATGAATCAATTTAGCTTAGTTCATGCTGTAAATATTAATTTTTTTTAATATTTTGGGCAATAATTGACAAAGCTTAGAATAATTTCATAAAGATTAGCAAGAATAAAGTGTCACTACACAATATCTATTGTCCCTACAATAGGTTATTTTTTTAGACTTATAAGTGGTGACCATATCTCTGTTATTATTCTATTTCTAGTATTATTTGTATAAAAAACTAAATCCTTGAGTCTTCTAGGACTTAAAATTGAGTTTCTTACTTCCCCTCGTTCCTTAGTGACACAAGGATCATATTAAGTGAATCAAAAAATGTCTTACAATCTCATTACCTATATGCTTTAGAAATTGATTATAAAATATTTTCATTACTTTAAATTTCATTGTTTATGTTATAGGTGCCTCTATAGGGGTTGTCACATCAATGATATTAGCATTTATCTAATCTTGTATCTTATGTCGTAAGTTAATGCATTTGTCTATAGTATGGTCTATTACCCTATGATAATCTTAAAATTAATTAGAATCATAATTATTTGGAATAGGCCTAGTTGTCTTAACCTATTTTATAGGAGGGAGAAATATTAAAATCATTCCCAGAGTTTTTGGAGAACACATGCTGACAATTCAAGAATTTTTGTGAAAGGTCTCTTGGAAAAGCTGATAAAACCATGTGAGCAACTAGCTCTAATGCTAAATTAATTGTTATCTTTTTCTTGTTATTTTTTAAATGGGCCTCACCTTATATGGGGGATTATTTTAACTCTTATTAGTTGAATTTGATCTAGTTGTGTACTTTAATTTTCCCATGGAGATAAGCTTGATGTCCCATTTTTTCACTATATGGCATATATCTATGAATGATGGAAACTTTTTGAATATTATAGCTTCATGAAATGCCAATAATAAAATCTACTTGAATATGTTCTAGAGTTATATATACTTTATGGGTCTATTCATCTTTGTTAATATAATTTTATATCATAATACATATTCAGCTATTGGGTCATTAGATTTTTGCTTGAGTTGTGCAACTTGAGTGTATGAAAAATTGTCACTGATGTTGATTGAAAAATGTGATAAAAACATATTTTCAAGTGGATTAAGTGTTGTGATAGACTAATTATGGAGTTCATAGAACCATTTTAATGCAAAATCCTTCAAATTATGAGGGAATTACTTAGTTATGAGCCAATCATTTGACACAAAGTCCAAACATGTTATGTGAAAAACATGTAGATTATGATCTGGGTTACCCTTACTATATACACAAATTATTTTTAAAATTTATCAATTACTAATGATTTATCTATTGAAAGAAACCATTGAGTATTAATCTCTTTGAGTGCATAACTTACAAGGCATATCAGGCAAGGGGTAGGTAAAGCATTAGTGGTTCATAAGATTTTTGTCCCCTATACCACCACTTGAAACCAACAAAAACCTAACCTAAACATTTCCCTAAGCTTTAACACCTCCCTTACACACTCCTCCAAGAAATTCACTACCTCAAATAGTCTATACCAAATCCAAAATCTATTTTTGTTAGTTAAAAAACAAAGTAGGTCTGGGCTGACCATGCACTTAATATATAAGCACGTTATGGGATTAATTCAGTCTCAAGTGACCCAATCCAAGACCTAACTTATTTTTTAATTAAATGATAGGGTTAATTGGGCCAAATCTAATAGATAAAACTTTATAAGAGTTTATGGTTAGATATAGCTATACAAAAACATCCTTTTTATCATTTCATAGAGAGAGAAATAGAGTTACTAATTCATTTGCACTTTTGTATGATCTACTCTTTTACCATTCTATTTGAGGAGTCATTACTTAGGGTTTACACTTGAGAGAATAATCTTATCTTTTAAAAAATTATTGGATACTTAGGAGAATTAATATAGCCTAGAGTATATCTATCTTAGTCATCCTTAAAAACCATAACAACCTCTTGAAAATCACCATTGGCTAAGGGAGATATTAAGCTTCGATGAGTTCATCTTCAAGTTAAGTATATATAACTCTTGCTCCTCTATTTTAGTAGATAGAAGTAGCATAAATAATGGATTTTTAATGTATTTATCTCTCCATGAATTAGGTTATATCTATATTTACTTAATTAGATTTATTCTATGCATGTTTACTTTTATGTTTATCACCCCCATTTTGTGACACATGCTTTAGTGAGCACTAGATTACATTTATTTTACTTTGTCATTTACTTTCATAAGAAAACATATGACCTAACTGGGTTTATTATGTGGTATTACTTGATTAGAGGCTTTGGAACCTTCTCTAGTGATGTTATGTGGTAAGAGACCCCATAGTTAAGTCTATAAAATACATATTGGTTATGACTCTGATTGTCTAAATATATCAACAAGAGAAAAAACTAGTGTGATTTATCTTCTCTGAGATAGGATTGATTTGTATATCAGCGTCACTTTCACTTGTATACATTCTAATGAACTTGACATAAACTAACCTTTATAGGTTTTTTTACACCTTCATTTATTATATATTCTCATTTTTACAATACTTGATCAAATATATTGACTTGGTCTAACATTTTATGCATAGGCTTAACACATAGTCACTACGATTGACTATGTATTTCTTTGTGAAGGTCATATTCAACAATAGGTAACTAGATTAATTTTTTCAACTCAATTTAATAATTTACATACAAGTTTTCAAACTTAGTTGACCTAGTCAACTCTGTTAGTAGGCTAAAAGTCATCATCTGAATACCATAATATAAAAATATTAACTTAATCAACTTAAAAATTATCAAGTTCATTCTCACCATCTTAGTCATTTATATTCTTCATTTAAATTTATATTTTTCACATTTTTTAGTCTATAAAACTGTAACCCTATAGTGAACAAGGTTGACTAGATCAACATAGTTCTATGTCTTTCTTCCTACCTAGAAGACTCAGTAAACTCATTCAATTATGTTTGTATAGCTCTTAATTCAATATATATCATCAACCTAATTAATTCTATTCTATATTATTTTCATACTTGGTTTCTTGAACCAACCCTATACTCTTCAAGCAAAGGAATTAACTCATTTTACTAGTAATTAATTCACTTTTCATTTAGTTATTTTCTTGTTTAGAGTAGCACACATAGAATAAATAAAAAGTCTTAATCTATTTATTTAGTAACACTATTTTTCTTTTTTCACACACTTCCAAACCACATAACATCAAAAAATATTAAACAAATTCTACCCAAAGTCTACCTACTTAGTTTTCATCACCAAGGGAGAAGATGAATCAATTTTATAGCTAAGTATAAATACATAATTGATGTTATATATTAGAAAATCACCCAACACCTTTATCACTAAAAAATTATGAAGTGAGGGGGAAGGCGCCAATACTAAGCTAGTAACATCACAAATACATATCCCTTTTAGCCTTAACTACCTAAAACCATCCTTATATTACCTTTCTAGTTCCTTATTATAGCCAACTCTCTATCACATTTATTTATAAAATTATTATAATTTAAAACATTCAAAAATGCCACATAAATTAGTATTTCTATTTCTTCTCCTTGATATCTGATAATTGTATGATGTATTGAAAAACTTGTAACAACCAACATTGCTGTAAGGTTTGTGTTGTGTGCCATAACTAGATCAACTAGATTGATACAGTCGTTTGTGTGTTTATTTCAAATATTTTACAAAATAACACTAGATCATCTACAATCATAACTATCAAAACCTATCTCTACTTTTAGAAAATAGTTTATCTATTCAACTGTGTCTCCTATAGTTTTTGTCTTTCTATAAGACACAATCATCTTGTCTGACCCAATCTCTCATAGATTGATCAATTTTCCTTTCTACAGAACATAGTCATTCTATCCAACCTAGTCTCACATAGGTTGGTATTTAGTGCTTACCCACATAACACAATTAACTAATCTGATTGTGTCCTTTCCTAAATTTTTTTGTTGACCTTCCCTCCAACTCTATTGACCTAATTGACTTTGTACTTCTTGGTCGATACTATTCTATATCTAGCTAATTTTACTCCTATTTTTCCACCTTTACTTTCTGATCTTAGATTCTTATTTAAAGCATCATGAAATCACCTATCAAAATATTTTTGGACAAATTTAATCCATTTATATGATATATGGGATGTTCTTTCCTTATTACCCTTGTTACCCAAGATTATTCTCACTCTTGGTACAATTTATATCATCCCTCATATTTGGACTGTAATATGATCCAAATTAGCCCAAATGATGACACTGATGGATCAAATCCATTTCAAACTTCTAAAGATAATTATTATTTTAAAGAACATTATTACACTATATGGGAAATTGACACAAACTTAACCAATAACCCTATAGGAAATATTTTAAACACCAACACCCAACCCCTAATAATTCTCCACCTAACAACCCATCCCCTAATATCAATTTAGGGAATGTTCCTCCTACCAATCCTAATAATCCACATTTAAACACTTATATCCCTAATCCACCAATTGACACCACTCAAATTATTGCACAAATAGTGAAAAAAAAATGAACATTATGTACACATATAATACTTATCAAATGATGAAAATACAAAATCATTTATTAAACATGGCTAATCAAACTCCTATTCTCCTACCTCAAACTAACCAAAATTTTATTCCTCCACCTCTTAGAGATGTTATGGGAAATATCATTCCCCAACCCATTATACATAACAAGATGCTTAAAAATATTCAAAATGAACCTTTATCCCCCTTTATTGTTTCCATTGATATTGGAAATATCTCTCCAACTATTAAATATGATGGGACTAAAGACCCTGTATCTTTCCTTAAAACATTTGGTAATATTTTTAAAGAGTGGATTCAAACTAATACCTTCACCACTACCAAAATTTTTTTTAAAAAATTCATAAGATGTGTAGTAAAATGGTATAATTAACTCTCAACATTATATATGGCAACTTGAGGATTTAGTCAATCCTCTGGTTAAGAAATTTCAACACAATGATCTTCCTAAAAATTGTCTTAGCCATTTCATTAATGCTAAATGATGCCCTTCTAAATCAGATCATGACATGATTAAATGATGGAAATATTTAGATCATAAAGTTGACTATAACATGATTGATGATAAAATATTCAAACTATTCATAACTGCCTTAACACCTTCCCTTCAATATAAGGTTTAATTTTTTTCTTCTCAAACTCTCAATGATGCCACTGATCAAGCTAAAAGACAAGACTTTCTTTTGAAACAATTTTATCCCAACATTAAAACCATCAAGGGATATTTACAAAACTCCACTAATGCAATCACTGATAATCCTTTTCAACCAAAACCAAAAGTATCCAAAATGGATAATCCCCAAGCTTCCCATGTACCCCTAACTATTTAACAAATGAAATAACTTTTAGAACCTTCTAAACCTTTCACTTACACCAATAATCCACCTACATGGTATGATCCTAACAAATTTATTGGTTTCATGCTGATATAGGTCATTTAGAAACATGTCATGGGCTTTCCAATTTTTTTGTTTCTTTTAATCTAGGAGATATATTCAATAATGATGCTATGATCAAAATACATCATGATTATGTTAATTCCTCTCAAATAAATAATTTTCCAAGACTTATTCCTCTAAACATCCCAAATATTTTTTTACCTCCAATCCACAACTTTCAAATGAGGATATATGTGTAATTTATGCTAACTATAACCAATATTATACAAATTATCAATATGTGAATGCAGCTAAAGTCAATTATCGATGTAAATGCACCCACAAAGATCCTATCACTAAATCAAAAAAAACCATCACCTAATTTTTTTA
Organism: Torreya grandis; assembly: GCA_037957365.1. NCBI lineage: Eukaryota > Viridiplantae > Streptophyta > Pinopsida > Cupressales > Taxaceae > Torreya > Torreya grandis. The sequence continues at coordinate 724,955 of JARHVA010007038.1, forward strand.
ATCAAAAACACCACTACCACTACCATACCATATGACACAAATGAGGAAACACTTCCACAATCAAAACCTCCAACTATCTCTCTTCCTACAAAAAACATTTTACCTTCCAAGCCTTTTGTTGGTTCTTCATCTTCAAAATCTCATTGGAATTTATTAGAGGAGATCAACTCCATGCCTTATAAAATAATAATAATGGAGTTATTTTTTACTTCTCCACATCACCTCAAATTATTAATTCAACAATTACAAAACATTGAATAACTTATTTCCCTTGAAGTGGAATAACCTCTTCAAGATCCTACACTGATAAAAATACACACTATTAAAATTGTTTGTCCTTATAAAACTTCCATATAATTCCTTGAAGAAGATATGATCAATGATGAAATTATTTTTTGATTCCAATGATCCACTTGTTTTCAATAAAACCATAATTAATACCACCCTTATTAAAAAATTCCTAGTAGATGAAGGGTTAGGAATTAATGTTACAATCATTTAGTTAATTTAACAACTTGGGTATACCAAAGATCACCTTAAGAAAACTTGTTTCACATGTCAAGGATTTTATAAGATAAACTAAAAACCACTTGGTTGTATTTATCCCCCCCTCACTATGAGACCCAAGACCATACATACCAAGCTCATGCTTCTTTATGTATCATTATCCTATAATATACTCCTAGGTTTCCCATGGACACATTGCATGAGGATTATAACCTCCTTAAGTAGTCAATGTATAAAATTCATCCATAATTCAAAGTATTATAATCATGATTCTGATCCTAATACATGGAGTATTCAAATACCCAACCCCAAATATCAATATTAGATTTTAACTATTCCATGAATTAATAATGCACCTTTACTTAAATTTGTTAACATGAGTCTAGATTTATAGGTCACTCTTGTCAATTCCAATGATCATGAACCAAATTAATTACAAAACATTTGTAATACTACTAAGTTACCTCATTATATTTTAGAGTGACTTCCACCTTCTTTATTACCACATGATCATACCATCCCTCTAGTCGATGATATCACTCAACTCCCTCCTCCATGTAATGCACATGAAGCTTCTTACATAGAATATGATTTCACATGTAATGAATATGGAGTGTCTAGGTTATTTTAATACCATTTAACCATGTCACCTTAAAAATTTAATGATCTGTGTCTATCTCCTTCTGATGTCCCTCTAGAGACAAATGCATCTACTATTTCCCACACATATGATGATAACTATATAATGGCTCAAGCCCAATCATGAGACTTGTACATATGACACTACTAAATTTTTTAATCCAAAATACATTTTTTAATTGAAATGTTGATGTCATTCATATATCAACTAATAGTGAATCAAAACCTGAAGGTCCTACATCTCCCATTAATTCTCTACTTCTCGATACCCTTTGGGTAGTTGAACAAATCTTACTCCTAGAAAATTTAGAAACTTTGGAACCATATATACCTTCTATATCATCAACAAATCTACCAAATATCCTTCTTTCCAATGATATTATATATACTAATGAGGTTATACACCTCACTTTAACTGAATATCCATCTACAACACAACCTAATAAACTTATTATCAATCTAGTTGACTCCAATAAACCTCCACCAATAATTCCACCTACACCTAAAATTACCTTGATGTTAAAGAAATAGATGAATTTTAAATATGATCTCCATGGTAATAAAATCATTGATCTCAAATTAGACATGGAATACTATGTAACTTTACCCATGCTCCCTAGTGATGAATCCATACTTGAGTTACTCCATGATAGAGAACCTCAACTCCCATGACAACATCATATTGGAAACTTCAAACTAAAATATCCACATTTTAATAACTTCATTGATATCATGGACCCTAAAACAAATCATTATTTATTCTTTTTCTAATGTTCCATATCATTTCCAAGATATAAATGTTATTTTCATTGAAGAAACAAGAATAGAATATGGTATACCATCATGTCCTTGAACCATAACTATCTTTAAAAAAATCATACCAATAGTGTATGATAATTTTAGCCTATTCTTTGATAAGTATTGTGAAACCTTTACCTAGTCATATGAGGATATGTCAGGTATTTATCATAGTATTGTTGTACATAACATCATCACCTACCCATATGTAAAACCTATTTGACAAAAACAATGGAAATTTCCACCCAATATTTCCACCTTATACCATAAAGAAATTATCAATATTTTGGATGCCAAGCTTATTAAACCTATTGACTATTCTGAATGGGTATCAAACTTCATTATAGTTCAAACAAAATCACCATAGTCATTTGTATATGCATTTATTTCTACAATCTTAACCTCACATGTCCAAAATATAATTTACCATTACCTTCAATATATTCCATCATAGATTCCACTACTCGATATGAAATGTCATCACTAATGGATGATTTTTCAAGATATAATGCAATTCATAGAGCCCTTGAAGACCAACACAAAACAATATTTACTATGGATTGGGGTACCTATTACTACATAAAAATGCCTTTCAGCCTTAAAAATATCAGATCTACTTATCAACATGCCATGAATCACATTTTCTATGATCTTATACATAAGATTGTAAAAACCTATGTTGACAACCTCATTACCAAATCTAAGAGTCACACAACACACCTCAGTGATCTAACTATCATTTTTTATTGATTAGTCATATATAAAGTTAGACTTAAACCATCTAAGTGTGTCTTTGGTGTCACATATAGTAAACTTCTAGGGTTTTTAGTATCTATTCATGGTATTGATGTTAATCCTACCAAAATCAATGCTATAGTCAAATACCCATTCATCATTCCATGCTTGACATTCATACATATATTGGTAAGCTTGGGGCAATTTTATGATTCATCCTAGAAATGGATTACCATATATAATCTATTAATTCTCTTCTTAAAAAAGGTAATGCTCTAGAATGGATTGATCCATGCCAAAAAAAATTTGATAACATAAAATAATCTTTGCTCCATCCTCTCACCCTTTGACCACCTTTAAATGATTATCTTTTAATCTTATACACCTCTTTTACTCTCATATTGGTTGGGGTAATGATTTCCCAACAAGATGATATTAGAATAGAATACAATATTTATTACATTGATCAAGGCCTCATTGACTATGAAAAATGTTATACTAAAATAGAACATTGTTACCTTGATATTTACTTTGTATTTGAAAAGCTCTATCACTATATGCTTTATCAAACCACTTACATCATTATACACTCTAATCCACTTCATCATTTATTATCAAAAGCATTCTTACCTAGATATATAATTAGAAAATGGATGGTCCTCTTAATGGAATTTGACCTTCAAATTATCACCCAAAAATCTATCTAAGGGAAAAGTATTGTTGACTAACTTGCAATTACATGTATACTCATTAAAAATCATCTTCAAGATAATTTCCTCAATGAAAAAAATATTTATATTTAAGGTATTAACTAGACTATCTCCCTTAAAGATTATTTCCATAATTCTATTACTGATTTATAGGCAAATAATTAAAAAAATACCAATGTCATTATTGATACTACTAAATCCAAAGTAGTTATCAAATAGCTCCTAGAAGTTATCAATTATTTATAGGAAGACACCTAGACCTTCCATTTTGATGGCACCAAATGCCTCCAATGAGTAGGGTCAGGTTGTATTCTAACAAAACCACATGGTAAGATCATCCATTTGGAATTTATATTAACCATTGATGTCACTAATAACATGGTGGAATATGAACTCTCATATTAGGTATGAAAGTAGAATTTGATTTAGATATCCTATATTTACATGCTTTGGGTGACTCCCAACTTATCTACTTCTAGGTTAATGTTGATTTTCAATGTAAAAGTGAAAATATAGTTGTTTATAATCAAATTTAAACCAAACTTGCCAAAGAGTTTATTTATTTTACCATTGAGCCAAATCTAAAAGATTAGAATTCTATAACTGATTATCTTGCTTCTTCAACATCTCTATATCATCCTCATAAAGTACTTAATGACTCCCAATTTTTTATACAAATAATAAAATCACCTTATTCTATCCATCCAAATGATTCTCTCATTTATCATATTGAGGTTGTCACTATTCAACAAATCCCATGGTATAAAAACACCATCCAATTCCTTAAACATCAAACCTATCCTTTAGACATAGATTCTTAGGAAAATACCAAAATACATAAACAAGCCTTTAAATATGTCTTTCCATACAACACCCTTTATTTACATAATGAAAAAAGTAACTTTCTCCACTGTCTAATGAAAGATGAGGTTCCTCTTCTCCTATACTAAACACATGGGGGAATTTTTGGTGGTCACTATAGTAGACATGATACAACACACAAATACTTATGTATGGGATAATTTTGGCCTATTTTAGAGAAGGATACTGTTGATTTTTCCATAACATGTAATCCTTGCTAAATTCATGATAACACAATCCATTCACCACTAGATAAGCTCCAAACCATGGAGTATCCTTAGCCATTCTCCATGTGGGGATTAGATCTCATTGGTAATTTACCTTGGTCACAAGATGATCATGTTTTTATCATTACTGCTACTAAATATTTTACTAAATGGGTAGAATCCATGCCTCTTTTCAATGTCATAGGAACCACTATTTATAAAATTATCCTTAACTGAATCATTTTTTGCTTTGGATTTCCTCATACTATCATTTTTTGATAATGAAATCAAATTCAAAAATAAGGACATGAGATAATTATGTGCTAAATTTAAAATTTCCCACAATTTTTCCACACCTTATGTAATGGTCAAGATGAAGCCACTAATAAAATTCTCAAAAACATCCTACAAAAGACCATCCAAGTAACTCACACTAATTGGCATATTCACTTATATCCTAAACTTTGGGATTACCATACTAGCATACATACTGCCACTAGGGCAACACCATTATTACTAGTATATGGATTGGACTCCATATTACCATTAAAAGTCAAACTCCCATATTTATGTATATCTCTCCATGGCATCATTCCTGATGAAGAATTATGTGAAACTCAACTTCATGTCTTAGACCATCTTGATGAACATAATTTATCTACTCTTCAACATAATCATTAATACAAGGCTCTCATCACCAAATAACATAATAAAAAGGTCAAAATTTAAACTTTTAATGTTGGTGATATAGTCATCAAATTAGAATACACCCATGAAAAAGAAAGAAAATATTCTAAAAAATGGTGGTGCCCCTATTTAGTGAAAGTCATTCTTGGTCCTAACACTTATCATCTAAAAACTAATGAAGGCTAGGTTTTTAAAGAACCCACTAATGCACAATTTTTAAATAAATATTTTGCTTAAATATTTCCCTTATTTTCATACTTCTATATACTATCCTACTAACACTTCTTGTAGAATTTATCTAATGATCTCACCCTCTACAAGAATCTAACTTATCCACAAACCTTACTTCCTTCCTTTTGTCCTTTAGTTTCTTTAATTTTTTATTTGCTTTGTAATACAGTGGATATGACCCATTTTCCCTCATGAATACCTTTTTCCTTAATACATACATTTTCCATACTTTTTCTCTTTTAATCATAGGTTTGTTATTTTCCAATGCATTTTACACCCACTTGGTTTTTCCTTTTGTGAGTTTCAGTGTAAGAACATAGATAGGACCAAACTCTCCTCACAAATACCATTTTCCTTTTTTACACCCAATTGGGTTTTCCTTTTGTGAGTTGTAGTGTAAGACTATGAATATGACTAGGCTCTCCTCAAAAATACATTTTTTCCCTTTTTAAACCCACTTGGGTCTTCCTTTTATGAGTTTCAATGTAAGACCATGGATAGGGCCATGCTCTCCTCACAAATACCATTTCCCCCTTTTTACACCCACTTGGGTTTTCCTTTTGTGAGCTATAGTCTAAGACCATGGATAATACTAGGTAATCCTCATAAATACCATTTTTCATACCATTTTTCACCAATTTGGGTTTCTCTTTTATGACTTATAGTATAAGATCACAGATAGGACTAGGCTATCCTCATAAAATCTACATATTATTTCAATTTTTTTTACCAAATTGAATGTTCTTTTTAGAATGTTAAGAAATGGTTACAAGTTTATAATACCATATTATTAGCCTTATTTTTTAATTTATTTTGTGAATAAATATTTCACAACAAACTATGTTAGATTGTTTACCTACATTTACATACATTCTTATGATAAGGAATCATACTTATTTGTCATTGTATCCCTTTTCACATTATCGCATTTTTTTGATTTGAAGTGATTCAAATTGTTTCATGTTTATTTTTCCAATGATTTCCCTTCCTTTCCTTTCACTTTAGATAAAAAAAGGTTGAAGTCAAGATAAAAAATTTATTTCACATGAATAAACAAGAATCTTAGACACCATGTTCTCTAAATCCTCTTTTTTAGAAACCAAGTCAAAAGTTTTATAATGATAGTCATTTTTAGTTCCCATGTTTGATTCTCTAAATACTTATAGAGGAGGAATAGTAAAAACCATAAAAATTTAAAATACAAATCATTTAAAATAAAAGGTAATGATCAAAAGATAATATAAAAATAAAACAATCAACATCACACCAAAAGATGTGATTCTTAACACATCTCCTATCTCTAATCAAAGCTAAAACTCCATAGTTTTCCTCATGATAGAGCTAAGGTCCATTAGAGTGTGGTAGGATAGTAGATTTGGATAGGAAAATTTAAAATAATCTATATTGATACTTACTTTCTCACATAAATACCCAATCTTTGCAATAGACTGACAACTTTATAAGGGGTCCCAAGGAATGGGAAACATGTTGTGGGAAGGTAGGTCCATTTTAATTTTCATGCATATAACCTTCATGGGATGATATTCATACTTCATTTGATAACCTAATATTTGTTTGGTTAAGATAAGTTCTTCAGAGTCCTTAATGTCAAAATTCCTCTTGTTTTGATAAAACTAATTTTAGTGTCTTGACTTCCATAAAGAGTTTCTCTACCTTGATTTTTATTTCACTTACCACACCACCCATTTCATTTCCCCCATTGATAATAAATTTTGATTCTAAATGTATTTCCCCACTTATATATTCCCTCTTCATCACATCTTAAAACATGTTATCAATACTTTGTTATGGTTTTATCTTTAGAATAAAATAACATGTTTGAGTAATTATGGATTATTTTATTTACACCATTGATTTAAATTTATAAAATTGCCTTGGTTTTATTTGAATTTTTTTTGTTATCATTCTCTTTTTGGAAAATTGCATCCATTTCTATATTTTCATCCTTTTTTTAAATAATTACTTCCATTTCTATATTTAATTACTTTTTCCATTATTGAGTGAGTTTGAATTTTTAATTTTCACTCACCAATGTTGTTTTCCCTTTCATGTTATCTTTTCATAGATGATTGAGTAAGGATTATTATTGCTCACTCATCAATGTTGTTTTACCATTTCTTTCCTATATTTATTTAAGGATTATTGTTACTTTCACATTGATGGTATATTTTCATTTTTCATGTATCCTTAGTTTTATTTAGTTTGTTACCTTTCTTAATTAAGGTATACCTGTTTGAGTTTTTTGGTCATTTAGTAGCCTTGGATTTTTGGTTACCTAAATTACTCTAAATTTTGGCTTGGTCATTTGGTCACAACTTAGAATTTATCACCCTATCTTACCAAATTTAAACTTACATCATGCCTACACCTTTCTATTATCTTAGGTTTACTACATTTATTTGTCTTTGCTCTTTAAGTTTTGTATCTTTAGGGTTAGTCCAAAGTAGTCTCTATTCCCTCCATGATAAAAACTACAAACACAATAGACAACCATCCAATGATAAAGGTAATTCAAGGTATGCATACATTACTTATTTATTTCTTTTCAACAATTTAATTTTAGTTATTTTATGCTTTAAAATATTGTAAGTTACTTAACTCAACATTGTGTGTTATCATGTTCTTTTCCTAAAGCACCATACCATATTGCAACTACATGACATGTGATGAGCTTTAAGTGGGGTATATGTATACACACATTATTTTAAAACTTTATCAATTAATAATTCTTTCTCTCTTGTAGGAACCTATCAAGTCTTAATATCTTTAATTGCATGCCTTAAAGGGTGCACCAAAAAAGGGGTAAGCAGACCATTGGTGCTTCACAATATTATTGTCCCCTACACCACCACTTGAAACCAACACAAACCTCTCCTATACATTTACCTAAGATTTGACACCTCCCTTACACACTCTAAGTAATTAACACCTCAAAAAACCCATACCCAAGCCAAAACCTCTTTTTGTCATTTACCAAATAAAGTTGGCTTGGGCCAACCCTATACTTAAAATATAAGCACATTATGGGATTAGGTTAGCCTTAGTTGATATTCTAAGATCTAACTACTTTATTTATTAAATAATAGGGTCTATTGGGCCTACTCTATTAGATAAAACTTTGAAAGAGTTTAAGGTTAGATTTAGATATATAAACACATACTTTTTTCCATTTCATAGAGAGAGATAGAATTAATCATTCATTTGTGCTTCTTTACAATTTTATCTTCCGCCATTCTACTTGAGGATTCATTGTTTAGGGTTTACACTTGGAGAGAAGAATTTTGTGTTGTGAAAAAGTCTTAGGATAAGTCATATAGCCTAGAGTTGGCCTATCTTAATGATCCTTAAGAACCATAACAACCTCTTTTAAAGAACCATTAGCTAAGGGAAAGATGGAACCTCGATGGATTCATCTTCAAGGTAAGTATCTCTAACTCTTACTCTATTTTAGTAGATAGAAGTAACATAAGTAATGGTTTTTGAATGTATTTTTCTCTCCACACATTAGAATTATATCTATATTGACTTAATTAGATTTATTCTATACTTGTTTACTTTTATGTTTATTAACCCCATTTTGTGCCACATATTTTGGTAAGCACTAGATTAGATTTATTTTACTTTGTCATTTACTTTCATAAGAAACCATAGGACCTAGATAGGGTTATTTTGTGGTATTTATTGACTAGAGGATTTTTAACCCTCTCTAGTGATATTGTATGGTAATATATCCTCGAGTTAGGTCTAGCAGATCCATATTAGTCATGACCTCGATTATCTAAATGTAACAATAAGCATAAGGGCTAGTGTGATTTATCTTCTCCAAGCTAGGGTTGATTTTTAGATCATCTTAAATTTCCCTTATATACACTTACCATCATACAAAGTAATCTTGGGTACCATAAATATATATGGAAAAGGAATTACTTCTATATGTTATGCTAATGGTGTATGTAGGAGCATATGAGAGTCTAAGGTATGAGATGGTCTAGTAGCACTATGATGAAGATGTAACAACTTGGAATATAGAATAATGTATCTCTTACTGAAGGGATTATACATCTAAAGAGGAGGGATGTGTACTAGCCACAAGAGGTGGTGCCACTAGTGAGAGTTGGATACTTGTAGCAGGTTGTTATAGAATCTACATCTCCCCTATAGTAGGTGTAATAATATTAGTATATATGGGGTTATACGATTGACCTATAGTGGATTTTATGAGCTATTCTTGAAAAATATGGATAAGAACATCTTGTATATTGAAATGTTTAGAAATGAAACCTTACAATTATCTTTTATCATTCTCATCAAATCAATTATTGAATTCTGCCATTGTAGGTAGAAAAGTAGGAAAACAAAAAGTTATATGTTTTGAACCTTTTAAGAAATTAAATCTATGAAATATTGTAGAAATAGGATAATGGATTAGATCTAAATTTTTTAAATTAATTACTAATCATAGAAAGTAAAAGGATAAAAACTCTAAGAGCATCTAAGGATAGGGTTTAGATGTTATTTGAAGTAAGTTAGGTTCACCAAATGATTTAATTTTTAAGAGAGTTATGGAATGTAAACCCTAGGTTTTTAAAGTGATAGAATAATAAATTAGGGAATAAATATAACAATATCAACAACCATTGATTTGTACAATAATTAAATTATTTACTTAGCCTATAAATAGTAATAAATTATAAAAGAGATACTTAACCAGAAAAATTACTATGACAGACAAGTGGAGGGATGAAAACTAGTGCAAGGACATTGCAAGGTGTCACTAACATGAAACAGGTGACATAAACCCTCTTGGATAGTAGTGTGGTCCTCTGGTCAATAACACACTATGTTAATGTCCCCTATACCATGCTAATGTCCATGTGTAGTAGAGATAATTAATTCCTAGGTGGACCTTCACTAGTTATGAGAATCCTATGCCTATGTGGTAGACTGTTAGATCATTATTTATTCCTTATTTTTGATTGATTTCAATGTTAAACCCTAAGCCTCTATGTTTGTTAAGAGTATTTGAGGAGCACAAGTAGAAAAAGAGTGGAATTAGTAAGGTAGGGTAGATATGGCCTCAACACCCCATGTGTTGAGCATTTAATAATACCAATACTTTGAAAGGTGATCAATTTGAATGTAGTTCTCCTAATTTAAGTGTTGGTGCAAGTTTAAGTGAATGATAGTATGAGTTCTAGTTTGAATGCTTTGAGTGTGACTTGAGACTAGAAATATGAGTAATCTGAGCTTTGGGCTATTGTAGATGGTTGTATGTAGAAGTAGGGTAGAATGAGGTTCAATGACCTTGATTTGAATAATTGTTTATAATTTTTTTAGGAGTATTTGAATATGATTTATATCTAGGGGATAAATAAATGAAAGTGGTCTTTATATATCTTTCTAGTGTTTATCAAGACATGAAATGGGTCTAGACCAACCCTAAGTGTGTTGAAAAATGGAAATATATCCATTGGGGGTGAAAATATCTAGGGGAAATTAGTGATTCCACTTTTCCAATAGCACAATGCACTACTATCCAAAGGGTCATGCTAATGTCCAAGTGGTAGGTGTTATCTACTCAAACTTGCACCCTTGTAAAAGTTGTTTCAAGCCTTCAAAATTTAGAGTAACATAGAGAAAATCCTAGGTTTTATGTTGCCTAATAGGTAGATTTAATCTCTATATTATAAGGGTATCTCCCCTTGATGTATTATTTAGGCTCTCTACTTTACATTACGAGCTTACAAGGAAAAAGAGGAAGATAAACTGAAAGAAAACCTATCTAACTGAGGTGATACACCAAAATGTCTCCTTAACGTAAAATTCACTAAGAGGTATGAATTAAAACATTAAATTTATTAAATTTCTCAAATGAAGAGTCTCAAAACATTAATATTTCACATAGAGGTCACTAGCTTGGTGTATGGTCTAAGGTTGTTGATCATGAGGTCTTTAAAGGACACTGATGAAAGATTGCACTTTCCAAACATACAAAGTTATTAAATAACACTATGTAACTTGTAAGGATGAATTAACACCTAAAAATAGGTACATAAGAGATGAAAAATGTGATTAAACATTCACTATCACTTACATTCATTTACAAACCATGAACATACACTAGTCACAAACATTGAGAAAGCATGAATTCAGTCTCATTCAACTCATAGATCCAAGTAGAAGTGTTTTTTTAGTAGGGATATACCATAAATCATGTTAAATATCCTTAAAAATTACAAAACTAGGATTACTTAGTTATAAAATGAGAGAGAGAGAGAGAGAGAGAGAGAGAGAGAGAGAGAGAGAGAGAGAGAGAGAGAGAGAGAGAGAGAGAGAGAGAGAGAGAGAGAGAGAGAGAGAGAGCCAAGAAACCTGGGATGACTCATGAATTTGATACTCCTTCAATTCCAATGTAGTACATGCTTGAGTCTATCTTTACTCTCTTGGATAATGTCATAGGAGGTAGAGAGTACCTTTTTAAAAGGGTTTTAATAATTCATATCATTTATTCTTGGAGTTTGAACCATTCATGTGCCTATATTATTGCTTGCACACCCTATATACTAGGTTGGTTAGCTTCATTGATGAATAAGTCCTCTTCCTTGAAAATATGTATTAAAGTACTCATAAATTCCTCCATTTAATATTTATTCTCATCTATTAATGAGGTCTCTCCACCTTACTTGGGTTGTTAGGAGGTTCCTTAAAACATTTTTGACTTGGCATAGGAGAGGAAAATGTCCCTTTGAGGATGTTAAAGACTCCTTAAAGCATTTGAAAAATGATTGAAACCAACATATTGAATTTTTATCTCCCTCCAAGTGGTGTATAAGGTGATAATCAACCTTGATTAACATGTTGAATAACTCTAATGTATTGACTTGGTGGTTTCTCAATTTAAACTCTTTCTTTTGCAATGAAGTGAAGTGAGAAAACTTGGATTTAATTTAAATAAAGAAATTTCCCTCCATTTATTTTCTATTAATGTCATAATATACCTATAAAAATACAATTGGATCCATCAAATAACTCAGAAGATGTGATTTTGCTTCAAAAGGTCTTATTTAGCCTTATTCCTTATAGCCCTCAAAGCAAATAAAAATCCTTGTGAAGAATAATGTACATATTTTATTAGATAAATAATAGAATATTTGAGGACCCATTATCCTTTTATAGCTCCATGCCAAGTTTTAGGACCTAAAAATCTGAGTGGAAGTGTCCTTTTTAGCTCATTTCTCTCTCCAATTTGGCCTCATTGCCTAGAAAATGATATTTTGCTCTAGATTTATCCTACACAAGTGAAAAAATAAAAAAAAAGATTATTAAATTTACTTGGACTAATACCATAATACATTCTAATTTTGGGCTTATAGAACCTTGTACAAGTAGGCAATCTAAGAAATGGCAAAAAAGCTAGCCCTTTTTTAAGCTTGTTTTGGACTACCTTGAAACATCAGGTTTGTTTGAGTAATTTCAAGGTATATTGTAAATAATTTTGGACATTTATAGGTGTATTAAAACCTAATTCATTCTTTCCAACCATTTTCAACTATTCACCATCTTTTATACCATGTTTTAGGCTCAACATCACATAAAAAAACATTTTTTATTGAATTTGTATAGGTGAAAGTACAAATAAATGTTATGAAAGGGAACTAATTATATTTATCCATTATTTTTAAGTGATTTAAATTTAATTACAACCCATTCAAAGTGATAAATAAGTCCATTTATCCAAACTGGTCAAAACTAGTCTTCTAGGAAGCTTGTGAATGCCTAATCATCTTAATGATGATTCATAAAGTATATAGGATTAACCCAAAAAATAATTAATATAATTTGTATTATGGGGACCAATATAAAATGCCATAATATATTTTTACACCATGCATCTGCTCATGAAATATCAAAGCAAAAGTTTGAGCTCCTTGGGTGGCTGAATATGCATTCTGTGAGGTTAAGTGAGAAATTAAGCCTAAAAGTGATGTTTTACCACCTAGTTTGAGTTTACAATGACTTATTAGGGTATATAACACATAATTACATGTTTTTAAATGTTTTCCTAATTAATTTTATTTATAAAACATATCTTCACCCTGTGTTTCATACCTAGAGGGTTTCTAAGCCAACTAGTGGATTTGACTCTAGCTGTTGTGTTTGAGCTTTTATTCTCTACTAAAAGGTTAAAAATATTCATGAAATTATTTTTTTAGGTCTCTAATAATCATAATAAATATATTTAGGTCTCATATTACCTTCACAAACATTTTCTTCATCATTCAACACATATAGGTGTATATGTTTATGAAGGCTTAGTCAAGCATGTTAAGCCTAATAGAAAGACCCAATGAATATAGAGGTTTTGTGACATATTATTTTGGATGAGGAAAACATAATATTTATGATGATATCACATTATTTTTTCATATGATTTTTATATGCTTATCTCTTCAAACAACATTTCTTCATCTATTACATAGGCCTGACAATAGGTTCTTGATAATTCCTGTTGGCTTTGGCCTATCACCATGTATTTTGAGTTATATTGGCCTTGTAACATATATTATATTAACTAATAAATTTATCATGAATTTTTAACCTTTATATATTATTTATAATGCAAGTTTTATACCCTAAAATCATGAACCAATGCCACATTCATTAGGAAGACCTATACATGACTACCTAGGCTTGTAGATGTTACTAGAGATTCCTAAGACATTAGAACATGATAAGGATGAGGATAGTTAGGTTATAATTCATTGTTTAATATTCATATAAAATTTTAGATGATAAAAACATAAAAAGGATGAATTATTGTGCATTAATTAAGTAGGAACAACCAGTAATTCATTAATCTTTATAGAGTATTTAGATTATTTAGATAGAAAGTAAGAAAAATATTATACATGAGAATGCATGCAAGGAATAAGGTATGAAAAGTAACATGTAACCATAACCAGATAGTCTCTATTGATCTCCTCAAAAAGTGGAACTCTCTTCATCTTACAAACATAAGTACACATAGACATTTGTAGTCTATGACTATTCATATTCTTCTTGTACTTGGCACCAAAAGTGGAGTATATTCATATTCTAACCTATTACAAGTCATGGAGATATGAATATATATATATATATATATATATATATATATATATATGTATGTATGTATGTATGTATGTATGTATATATATATATGTATGTATATATACATATATGTGTGTGTGTGTGTGTGTGTGTGTATATATATACACATACACACATATATATATATATATGTATATATACATATATATATATGTATATACATATATATATACATACATACATATATACATATATACATACATACATACATACATACATACATACATATACACATATATATATATATATATACATACATACATACATACATACATACATACATACATATATATATATATATATATATATATATATATATATAGTCCTATCTCCATGACTTGTAATAGGTTAGAATATGAATATACTCCACTTTTGGTGCCAAGTACAAGAAGAATATGAATAGTCATAGACTACAAATGTCTATGTGTACTTATGTTTGTAAGATGAAGAGAGTTCCACTTTTTGAGGAGATCAATAGAGACTATCTGGTTATGGTTACATGTTATTTTTCATACCTTATTCCTTGCATGCATTCTCATGTATAATATTTTTCTTACTTTCTATCTAAATAATCTAACTACTTTGTAAAGATTAATGAATGACTATTCATATTCTTCTTGTACTTGGCACCAAAAGTGGAGTATATTCATATTATAACCTATTACAAGTCATGGAGATAGGACTATATGTGTGTGTGTGTGTGTGTGTGTGTGTGTGTGTGTGTGTGTGTGTGTGTATGTATGTATATGTATATATATACATGTATGTATATATATATATATATATATATATATATATATATGTATGTGTGTATATATATATATATACATACATACACATACATATATATATATATACATACATATATATATATATACATACATATATATATATATATACATACATATATATATATATACATACATATATATATATATATACATATATATATATACATATATATATACATACATATATATATATATACATACATATATATATATATATATATATATATATATATATATATATATATGTATGTATGTACATATATATATATATATATAACTCAATACATAATACATGAATATCAAATAAATATCTTGTGTAGCTTTACTAGTTGATTTCTTCTCCCAACACTTTCCTAGACTTAAAATGTTATCTCATCCTGAGACAACATCATAAGATCTTCTGAAATTACACAAAGGGAAAAATATGAAGTGGTTAGACCAATAAGAGTCATAGTAATCACTCAAGGTGCCATTTCCAATTTTCATCTCTTATGCACTACTTATCTACTCTTTTGGGGTTTCAACTAAGTAGCATGCCAACCTACCACCCTCTCAGGTTTTTAATAGGTTGGTGTAACCAAGTGGCCACCCTTTATGAGTTTTCAACCAAATTAGTCCCACTTATCTTGCTAGGTCATCTCTGATACAAATTTTTAAAAAATTGGTGCTCTATGCAATATTTAATTTGATAGAGGAGACATGGATGCAAATGATGACTATTTATAAGAGTCTTTAGCCTTAGACTACATAGACTTATACTGAGTGATGATATGATAGAGCTCTGATGGTGGCTTGTAAATAGGGGTGTTGAGAATCTAGGCAACCTTTCTACAAAAGGGAGATAGATCAGTCTTGTAAGCATGTCAATCAATTATGACTTCTTGGATCATGCATAGTAGGGTGCATAATGGTGCATGATATATAATGATCTACTTGAGATCTAAGTCATTAGTGATGTTCATAGCTACCTTAGTATTGGTGACTCTAGTCTAGATCTCACCACTCAGCTACTCTAGTATATATGCATGACATTGGGCTTGAAGACCAAAAAATGAATTCTATAAATGCTAACTTTGCCAATTGAGAATGTTATCATTCACATTATCCTTTGCATTGAGTAAATCCTAAAGTGTTGTGTCATTATCATCCATAAAAGTATTGTGGCTACCCATAATTATCTTAGTAGTTGTGGCCATGGTGAATTTTTCACTAGAATTGGATAAAGAATCATCCAATTGCTACTTCCAGTATAATAAGGTGCATACGATCTATTATGATTATAGTATAACAATATCCAACATGACTTGGTACTCCTTCAACAAGGTGATGAGTGTGGTAGCCTTGGTCTTCACATCATGGCCTAATGTGTTGACTACATAGATTGTTTTGGCTGTGTACCAATCCTTGGTCAATTTAGAGACCAAAGTTTTGAGTCTACACTAGTCGAAGATGACTTGGTCCCTGATTGATTGAATGACCAACTCTAGATAGGCATCCTAGATGAGTTTGGTAGCTTCATGGAGGTGAGCCTTCAGTTTAATATTATTAGACTTATATTGATCCTTTCCTAGTCTAAAGAGGCATCCTTATATGCAATTGACTCTTGAAATGTTATTGTGCCCTCAACTTATTTATTTAGTGGGAGCATGGAGATGTCTAATAAGGCTTCCTACTTGAGTGGGAGTTTGGCCAATGTAATCACTGTTGCTAAAGGGTTTGAATGGGGCATTATTTCAAGTGAGAGAGAAAAAGTGGTATGATGAGCACCAACATTTAGGACATCCCAAAGCCACACAATTCCCAAGGGAAATTTTTAGAGCTAAGGCCCTGATGTGGCTATAACTAGTTCTTATTATGATAGTAGATCTACTTATAGTTATGGTTTCTCAGGTACCTATTACTACTGTGTAGGGGTCTCTCCTACTAGATTGAGTTTCTACACAATGTCTTCAGCCTATTTTATTTTGAATTCTTCCTCCTTTTTATTATTCATCTCTTCTTGTACAACTTGCTATTTTGATTTTTCTACCTCTGCTTGTAACATTTTTGCATGTTCTACTTCTTTCTTTTATTATTCTAGGGTCATAGCCTTGGTTTATTCCTTTATAGCCTATAACTATGATTATGCCTAGACCTGTGCCTATTATTGGCATAGGGTTTCATCCTATTTTTACTTATTCTTTATAGCTTCTACTACTTGCTATTATGCACACATGGTAGCTTCCATAACATGCTATTCTCAGGCTACTGTATCTTATTTTTGTTTTTCTTCTTACTTTGCCTTAACCTTGGCAGTGAGATCAACATATTTTTCATTATATGATTGTACCTCCTATTCTTACTTAACTATGTTGATAGCTTCTTGGGCCTTCTATGAGCTAGCCTCTACATCCTTGTCCTTTTGTGTGGCCTCAACTTCTTCAACATGTTAACTTTCTTATTTTTGTTGATGATCCTATTCTTTTTGTCATTAGTCTCCTCCTTTATAATTCACCATTCTACTACATGATTTACTTCTTCCCTTGAGGCCTATTGTTCTTCTATAGTGGGTTCCTTAAGTGTGATATTTTTGACCTCCTAGGTCTACGATGATGGTGGTGAGTCACTTGGTTGGAACATAAATATAGAAACCTATGTCTTCCTTTTCCCTAACATGACCAATTTGTGTTTAGGTTGTGGTGACGTAGAGGATGGGGTAGGTTGTGCTTCTTGCATAGTGGCTAGTCATTTGAATGTGTGCTCTTCAAATTTAGGTGAGACCCTAGCATCATGGCTAGTTTTGGGTCTACGTATGAGTGAATCTAGTGGGATTTCTAAAAGAGGGACAAAGACATCCTCAGTTACAAAGGTAGTATAAGGTTTAGGCTAGAAAAAGTAAATCCTTCACTATAGTTATTCTTCTTCTTCTTATATGGTGTTGATAATGATGGATATAGGTCATGGTGGGAGGTTAACCCATAGGTTTGGAGGAAACTATTTACACACTTAGACCATGTGAATAACCTTCAAGAATAATAATTCCTTATCCTCCTCTCAGTCATATAAATCTCTAGCCATGTCTATAATCATTACCTAGTAGACTTCTTGTTCATCCATCTCCATATGTGGAAGGTCACATGAGCTTGTGATTTATGACATCTTAAGATCATTGATCCAGGTCACCATGATCTTTATCTTACAATTAAATAGAGGAGACATAGATTTATGCTTAGTAGAAAGCTTGTGCTTTCCCTTTTATGGATGCAAACTAGTGTCTACTTCTAGTTGTTACATTACATGGATGGTTATGCCAAGTGGTATGGCTTAAAGTGGAGTCAAATGCTTATTTATGAAAGCTTTTTTTGTTGACTTATACTTGTGCCATGTTTATGGTAACAAATAATGGAAGAGGTGTGAAGGGTGAACATGGTAACTCATGATTATGTATGAATACAAATTTTGGTAGCAAGCTGACAGTTACATGTTGGCCTAAATACTACATAACATCTAGTGGCACCTGAGGATGTGTAGAGATGAATTCCAAAAACTCCTCCCACCATTATTTAAATTTTCCCTCATGTGCTAGGGATCCATGGTTAGGTGTCTATATGAGGTTAGGGAATTACTGTACTGGCTAATAATGTATGTTAGGGAGCACTTCTCCCTCTAGGGACTTCTATTATGTGAAGCAGAGTAGGAAGATAAGGAAATGGTATTAAAATGTCTACTTTGGAGATGTGCAACACTTATCAATGTTTTTGATCAGTTTTTGAATTAATTATTCTGGCCAATTTAATTACTTGTTTTGGTGGATCATACAGTGGGTGATGTCCATGACTCCTTTTGAAATTTTGTTTCATAGACTTGGTCATCTGTAAGAACCCCTTATGATGCATTTGATGAGGATGTGCATTGATTCATCATGGATTTCTTCAATTAGGATCCCTATTGATCCCTGATAATATAAATCTTAGACCTCCTAGAGGATAGTAGTGTTCTCATCTTGTATGGAGAAAGAAAGTCTCCTCACATAATCATTCCCAAAGCTTGGGCAATGGATTTTGTGTTGATGACAATGGTGACATCTAGACAAAGTTAGATATTGTTGTCATTATATTGGGAAAGTAAGACTTATATAATCTCCCTAAAGTCACCAAAATTTGGCATTCAAAGAAGGTTCTTGACATATGTGCTATGGAAATAGTGGGGGGATGCAAGAGCAATTGGTTATGTAGCATCGATAGGGTTTAGATGAAATAACTTATGTTCTATTACTCAAACAATGTTGAATGGCTTGGGATCATTAAATTTTTTTTCCTAAGAGCCATATTGATACCCATTTCTTATTTTATGCATTGATAAATCCCCTAATGAGTCATGAAGTATCCATATCTATTGAAGTGACAAAGTTGCAATTTTTTTGGCTCTCTACACAAGAAAAATAGCTTGGCTCTTTTGAATTTATAGTTCATGAAAAATATGTGCAAGGATGAAATGCAAACTTGGTTCATGAGCTAGGCCTTTATAGATTTCACACCTATTAGTTTTTTCATAAATGTCATGCTAAGTTATCCATTCAACATGAATATAATGGTTGATGTGGTAAATCTTATCTTATTTGGAAATTAAGATAGTTAGTCATTCGCACATGTGTGGAGATATGCCATTATGCTATTTGATATCCATATAGGAGTATGAGAAGATGATGTTTATGGGAAATCAATTTGTTGAATATTAAGTCAATCAAAAACTAGATATGGTATTAAATTTTGGTAGATGACCATATATGGTGAAGATCTTGTTGATGTGACTTACACATACCTTTCCTAAACTTAATTGTTTTTGTTTACTCTTGTTAACATCCAAAATGGTGCACATGGATTATCTCATGCATGGTTTGTGTACACTATGATTGGTATCTTGGTTCTTAAATGGTAGTGAAGAGAACATCTACAAACACAAATAGATAGAAAAAGAAACACACAAAAAACATGCAAAAATGAGAAATCCTAATCTACTTGATGCTACACCCACTCACTTAAAAAAAATGAGATTAATTAAGACTATTAGTGGTATGGATTAAGCCTATAGCCATTCACCCACCCTATTAAAAAAATTCCCTGTAGATCTCTCAAAAAAATGATTCCTTGCTATGATAGTTCATGTATAACATAAGGTCCTTTCCATCAAATCTGTAATTTACCTAGAAATGATTTCAAACAACTATCATATAATAAGACTGGTTCATATTTATGAAATTACTTATGGCATAGATTCCTATCATGCCATGCTTTTAGCTCTACTTGTGAACTTCATGCATATAATATGTTCTAATTCAATACTCATCCATCCTATTTAGTTTGAGAAGTATGTTAGTGAGTGACTCATAATCTCCTACTCTCATGACCATTACAATGCACAACCTAGGTACTAAATATTCCATTGGCATAAATACTTCAAGCCCATAAACCAATTAGAATGGAGTAAAACCCATGGCTCTATTATAATGCATGCAATATTCCCATATAATCCTAGGAATGTGATCTTCTCAATCATCCCTCTTGACGTCATAGATCTTTGTCAACATTTTACCCAACACTTTATTGGAAGCTTCAACTTGGCCATTAGCTTGTGGATGGTACTGTTAGAGATCTATATTACACCCTAACTAATTAGAAGATTGTTTAGGTCTCTTTCTCAAATATATCTCAACATGGGACTGACCCCAAGTTGTGGGTATCCTATAATGGGGTTAGACCTCTAGGATTTTAATGAGGCTAGCTCCTATGATGCATCATTTGCATCATTTAGCTCATTTCCATAATACTAAAACCTACTAATGACTAGGTAAAATGGAGAGAGAGAGAGAGAGAGAGAGAGAGATAGAGAGGAGAGAGAGAGAGAGAGAGAGAGAGAGAGAGAGAGAGAGAGATGAGAGAGAGAGAGAGAGAGAGAGAGAGAGAGAGAGAGAGAGAGAGAGAGAACCTAAGCTAATAGCGATGATGCACCTAAATTATGGGTTGATCCACCTTTCCTAACTCTTAAACACTAATGAAATAAGCACAAGAGTAGATATAGGATTCCAAAAATCTATCATACATTAGTGTTTCATGAAGAGGTTCACCAAATTATCTAAGCTAAGGGAAATTATGGAGAGGTCTAGAGTAAGACACTAACTAGTTATAGTATCCACATGTAGTCTTCAATCAAGAGATGTAGAACATTAAACATGACCTGCATAACAAGATGAACTAGTAACTAGGTGAGATCATAATTTGACAAGGGAAAAACCTTTACGACATATGCAAATATGACATGTACACACTATAATAGAACAATGAAATCTAAAAGAGTCTTGTATTCATCTCAAGAGGCTAAAAGCTCCATCTTGGTAGAGTTTGGTCATACCCAAGAAAGGGAGAAGAGAAAATATAGAGAGGATACATTTTTTGGCTCAAAATCCTACATATGTGATGATCTCAAAATATGGCTCATTATTTACATAGTATTTCCTTTATTTCATCTCTCCAAGGATATAATCTTGTATAAATCATAAACTTTTAGTTGATTGTAGCATGGAAAATAGATAATTTATCTCATTTATGTCAAACTAAAGATTAAGTTACTACCTTTTCATTTATGCCTAAAAAATAACATGTTTTAGTGTTTTGGTTTTGAAGAATGTATGTAAAATATGGAAAATGTAGCATGATAAAGAATCTCTATTTTTTATTCCATTTTTCCTAAGCTACAGACCTACTTAGTTGATATCTATGGACTCAACCAGTCTTTATCTATAGACCCTGTAGACTTGTAACCTTGGGAATACTAAAGAATGCATATCTATAGAATCTACAAGTCCATTCCTATGGAATTTATAAATCTATTCATACAGACTCTACAGAGCCATTCCTATGAACTCTGTAGGTCTGAAGCCTAAGATGTTGGATATTTTGTAGGTAGATTAGTAGTAAATAATAATCATTCTAGCTAGAATCACATCAATGAAATATTTTCCTCCTATTTTTAAGGATTGAATCTTGATATATTTTGTATATATTTGGGCCTTTAAACTATTATAGGGATAGTATGAATGTTTTATGATAATAGTTGGATTCTCCAGGAGTATAATCAATCTAAATCTCCTATCTTTGGGAAACAACAAATTGATTAGTAATTCCATTTTTTAGTATGTTATCTTTAGTCCAAAGAATGAGTATAAATATGTACATTTTCATCTAGAGTAAATAATAATGAAGATAGATATATTTTGAGCTCCAATAATATTGTAATTTTCCAACTATCATGAATTAATGCAGAATCATCCTAGTTTTTAGTACTAAGTAAACTTCATTCCTAACTCTAAGAAGAGCAAGGGACCACTCTCCTTAGAACTAGAAATTTTTGTATGCTATTTATATTTATGTTAAATCAATTTTCCATTATTAGATAATCATAATATATTCAATCATTTCATATCTTAAGTCATTCATAAAATAGTAAATTATGGGTTTACATTTCAACAGTATTTCATTTTTATATCAAGTTTAAATGAAGAGTTAAATCTACATTTGTAAGCAAAGTGTGAATTAGATTTACATTTACAGTTTCAACAAGTGTGAATTAGATTTATAATTTAAAATTTCAAGAAAGTATGAAAGTGTGCTTTAATTTAAAGTAAAGGATTGAATTAGTCAGTAGTCTTTTCTTTTAGTAACTGTGTGAATTAATTAGTTTAGAATAATTCTTTCATTGGTAAAAGTTAGATTAGTATCAGCAAAATCCCCCCTTACCAACTTATAGATCTACCATCATAAACCTTACTACATATAGCTTTAGACAATGACCTTGATTGATAGACATCAATATGAAAGATTGATTAAATGAAGAGTTAAATGACACTCATCATTTTTGGCACTATTGCCAGGGAATTTAAGGTGTTAATAAGGTAAAACTTATTGATCTATATAAAGAAACATTAAAATCATAAAAGAGAAATCAATTTATGTTTTTACCAAGAGATTCAAAAGGATGATTTATTTCAAAATTTCCTCCAAAACCAATAGTAGAAAGTCTTTCAACATCTCTAGTTGAATGTTCTACCTTAGAATTCATAGAAGAAAGTCCATCACCATCTTTAGTTGAGAGTTTAGAATAAGCTATTGAATCACATCTTCAAGAGTCTCTTAGAATCCTATTTGGGACTAGAACCTTGCCATAAGTAAGTCCTATAGGAAGAGTACATCCAGATCATCCAATCATAGGGAGAGAATATATTGAGGTTGTAAAATATTTAGAAGAAGCATTTAAAAAAGCCATAAATAAAAAGAGTTTTGAAGAATTTGAACAACCCTCAAGAAGCCATACCAACATTCACTAGATAACTAATCCTAATGTTGAAGACACATCGGAGGAAGAAGATATGGGTGACTAACAAGAATGATGGGTTGCACAACTAGGAATAACTTTTTCCTTTCCAATTATTACAAATCCTAATGATCAAACCACAATGAAAAATATTTCTCTTGAAAATTAGCCCAACTTTTGGGGAAGATCTATTGAAGATCCTGATCATTTTTTGTTTGAATTCAAAGTTCTCTGTCAAACTTATGACTACACATTAGATAATCAAAAACTAAAATTCCATCAACACTCAAGGATGTAGCCATTATATGGTTCATGGGTCTACTAGGCAACTCCATCCATATATTGGTAGATATGGAAACTAATTTTTTTAACAAATATCAAGATTATTGTAAGGTGAGAGAAAGAAAGGATGAATTCTTTAGAATTAAACAAAATGAATATGAATTCTTAGATGATTATTTAGATAGATTTTCATTCACATACAACTGAATCAATTATCCACTTACTGAGGAATTCCTAAAACTTGTTTTCCTCAAAGGATTAGATGAATACATTAGAGATGCATTGAACTTAATAGGTGGAAGAGATATAAAAAAACTAGCCTTTCATCAAATTTTAGAACTCTGTACTAATTATTCTTAGACAAAACTAGGAATGAGAAAATGAAGGTTGGGAAAATCTAATGACTTGGGAAAGTTAATGGTAGAATTAGATAGTCTAAAAACTAATATTTTGGTCACACTAAATAGTAAATTAGATGGTCTTCAAGATAAACCTAATGCAATAGAACCATTAGCCATTTACTATCCTAAGTGTAGATTGAAACATGCTCTCAAGATTTTTCCTTTAGACAAAACAAACATTTCTTCTTATATGATTTGTGAGGGAACAGACCATGACACAAACCATTGTACTCTTTTTCCTACTCTAAAAAACTAGATAAAAGCAAATGTTCAATCTATTGAAGAAGTAAATTATGTTCAAAGATAAAATTTTCATCCACAAAATCATAATCAAAGACATTTTGGTGTAATAAATTTATCTAATCCATGGATATCCCCATGGAATGTTCCAACACCTCTACCAATGTGGGGTCAAAATCAAATGCCACCAACCCAAATGTCATGGTTTGGACAAGATTGGGTATCCCTTTAACCATGGATGTTACCACAACATCCATGGGTACCTCAACAAAAACCATGGGTACACATCAACAACCTCATCCACAATGGAATCCATAATTGACCCCTCATCAATAATATAATCAACTAAGAAGGCAAGCCCAACAATAAACCATAATGCCACCCACTATCATTCAACAACCAGAATAAGTTAATCAACCCCCAATGCCTACATAACTAATAACAAATATAAAGAATAAATGACAAGCACCCATTTATGTCAATGACCAAGGAGAAAATATCAATGTAAGGGCCATTGACTATTTTGATATACAACTAAAATTAAGGAAAACTATAAGAGAGCCTCTAATTCTCATTTTAGAGATACCTGATGAAAAAGATAAAACACAATTTCTTCAACCAAACAATAAGGAAGCCAAAAATAATGAAGGTCCTGAAAAATCCAAGGAAAATATCAATACACAAATAGCCCCTTTTTTTGAAATATTTAAAGAGATTGAAATCAAACATGAATCAGATTTGATCCATGAATTGTAAAAAATTAACATTGAGATACCATTATTACAAGCTATTAGGTACATTCCTAAACTAAACATAATCATCAAGAATTTATGTTTCAAAACACTGGGAAGCAAAATAAAGTACCCAAGAACCATACATGTTGATCGTAAAGTTGTTGATTTGTTAGCAGGAAAATTATTGATACCCAATATGTAGACCCAGGCAGTCCAATCATCACAATTACCATAGGAAGAAAGGAAATTCCTAACATTCTAGTAAAATTAGGGGTAGAGCTTAATGCCATGACTAATATCACTCTTCAAACATTGTCCCTCATATAAATGCAACCTACATCTACCATTCTCCAAATGATAAACTAGTCTATAACCAAACTAGAAGGAACCATAGAAAATGTTGTAGTACTTATTGAGTCTTGGGAATATCCAGTTGATTTTATGGTGATACAACCTAAAAAAAAGAATTTTGGATATCTTCTAATCTTATCAAGACCATGGTTAGATATTTTTTTAGCATCGATTGATTCTAGGTTAGGAGATATGACCATTTCCAATGGTTTAAAATCCAAATGCATTTACTTGTATCCTCCTACAAAACCATCAGTAAACAACATAGAAAATATTTGGTTAGACAAATAAAACAACAAAACAAGTGATCTTTCATCATTAGCCATGATCATAATTAAAAAAAATTAGAATAATTGAGTGAAGATATTATTCCAGAGTCTGAGGAATATGAGCATTTAGCAGAATCTATGGACTCTATAAAAACTATGGATTCTACCAGAATAAAATATATGGACTCTACAAAAACTATGGACTTTCCTAGAATAGAATCTAAAGTCTCCTATAATATATCTTTCCTCAATCCTTTTGTTACCTCTTCATCATATAATCATAGGTTGATTCAATCAAGCGTATGGAACTGGGAAAAAGAACAACAAACACAATTTTGGAATGTATTTCATTACCCATTAGTAAGAGCTCTTCCTCTTGGAGAAGGCTTTGTAAAAAATTTAAAAACATTCCATATGATACTCCCTCATCCATGTCATCTAAATTAACTAATAAGTGAATTCAAATAGGTAGAATCCAATCACCTAGACA
This sequence comes from Torreya grandis, assembly GCA_037957365.1. Taxonomy (NCBI): domain Eukaryota; kingdom Viridiplantae; phylum Streptophyta; class Pinopsida; order Cupressales; family Taxaceae; genus Torreya; species Torreya grandis. Next base: position 751,404 of record JARHVA010007038.1, read on the forward strand.
CAAAACCTCTTATGATACTACCTGGAAAGACTTTGAATATCAATAGCTGGTTAACCAATGATGAGGAAGTATAAATTTCTAAAGTCCTATAAAAACATACTAAGGATTTTGCTTGGGATTATACTAATATGAAAGGAATTCACCCCAATGTATGTAAACATTACATTTACATATAATCTATCAAACCAATGAGATAAACACAAAGGAGAATAAACCCAACATTAAAAGATATAGTGAAAACATAAATTTAGAAATGATTAGATGTGGGATTCATTTATCCCATCTTAGATATCCAGTGGGTTTCACCATTGGTGATTGTTCTAAAAAATAATGGGAAGTGGAGAGTATGTGTGGATTATAGGGAAATAAACAAGGCAACCTTGAGAGACTATTTTACCTTGCCTTTAATTGATCAAGTTCTTGATAACTTAACAAGAAAGAAATATTTTTATTTTCTAGATGGATTTTGTGGATATAACCAAATCATAGTTGTAGTTGAGGATCAATACAAAACCACATTCACCTACTCTTTGGGAACCTTTGCCTATTGAGTGCTTCCATTTGGTCTTTTTAATGCTCCAGCAACCTTTCAAAGAGTAGTCTTGGCAATATTCTCTAACCTCACAAATGATTACATTAAAGTCTACATGGACAATTTCACTATCCATGGAGAAACCTATCAAGAAGCACTTACCAATTTGGAAAGAGTTTTGACAAGATGTGAGGAACATAAACTATCATTAAGCCATGAAAAATGCTTGTTAATGATGGATCATGAGAAGCTTTAGGACATCACATTTCAGAAAAAGGTATTTAGGTAAACCCAAAGAAAATTGAGATTATTTCCAACTTGCCTATTCTACATACACAAATAGAAGTAAGGAGTTTCTTGGGTCATGTTGGTTATTATAGACACTTCATAGATAACTTTAGTAAAATGTCTACTCCAATGTTTTCAATTATTACAAAGGATATAGAGTTTATATGAAATTATGATTATCAACAAGCCTTTGAAACCATCAAGGCTAAGCTTAGTAATACTCCAGTATTGAGAGGTCCATATTGGACACAACCTTTTCACATATACACAGATGCTTACAACATATCAATAAGTGTAGTCTTGGGATAGAAAGATGAATATGATCATATGTATGCCATTTATTACATCAGCAAAAACATGACTCCTGCTGAAATAAATTACACTACAATTGAAAAAAAATTCCTTACTTTAGTCTATGCAATAAATAAATTTAGATACTACATAACAAAATACAAAGTGTTTATCTACATAGATCATTCATCCATTAGGTATCTTACCAACAAACCAATAATGGGATGTAGGATTATTAGATGGTTGTTACTCCTACAAGAATTTGATATTGCTATTATAGATAAACCATGAAAGTTTAATGTGGTTGCTGATTTCTTATCTAGAGTCAATATTTTAGGTGAAGAAAAACTAGTGGAGGATGATTTTCCAAATGAATAATTGTTTGCCATTTCAGTAGATTCTCCATAGTTTTCTGATATTGCCAATTATCTTGCTACATGGAAGTTTCTTCCACATTTTTCACACAAATAAAGAAATTAGTTAATTAGATAAAGTTATTATTTTAATTTGATTAATGGAATATTATTTAAACTTGGACCTGATCATGTGTTTCATAGGTGTGTGACAAATAATGAAGCATATGGTATCATGAGAGTTTATCATGATGAACCAGGAGGAGGAAATTACTCAAACCATAGAACCATACACAAAATTCATGGAGCATGCTATTATTAGCCTCATCTTCATAGATAAGTGAATAAGTATATCAGACATTGTGATGCATGTTAGAGAACTGGGTAACCCACTCTTTCAGTTGAAATTCCTCTCCATCCTCAACTGGTTTTAGAACCATTTGAGAAATGGGGAATTGATTTTGTTGGACCTATATATCATCTTTTTAGAGGAAAAAATATATGTTAGTTTCCATAGACTATGCCACCAAATGGTAAAAAGTATAAGTTCTAACTCATTCTTGGGAAGAAGTTGTGGTAGATTTCCTGTAGTTTAAGATTATGCAAAGATTTGGTGCTCCAAAAAAAAATTAGATCAAGGAACTCAATTCATGTCAAAATTGATAGAATACTTCATGAAAGTGTATCAAACTTAGCATAGAAAGTCTTCTCCATACCATCCACAAGCCAATGGATAAGTTGAAGTTACAAACAAAGAATTGGAGATTATTTTAACAAAAAATGTTAGTATCAATTGGAAGGATTAGGCAGACAAAGTAATAGATGTAGTTTGGGCTTATAATACTACTTGGAAAACAACTACTAGCTTTTCACAATATGAGTTGGTTTATGGTAAGAAACCTATATTTTTTGTTGAATTTGAATTATAATCATTGAGGACAACATTAGAAGTGGGAATTAAATTGGACACAACACAAGGGGAGAGACTCATGTAACTCAACCAACTTGATGAAATGATAATGGAAGAATTATAGATAATTGAATTGGTGTAGAATCAGAAGAAATTTTAAAAACATATCAAATAATTAAAGTTTTAAAAAGGAAATTAGGTACTATTTTTTTACTCTAAATTTCAATATTTCAAAGGAAAACTACAGATAAGGTGGCTTAGACCTTATCAAATAGAAGACGTTTTTGAAAATGGTTCATTAAAATTAATTCCCATTGATGATAGTAGAAGGAATCTTATGGTCAATGGTCATCGATTGAAACTTTATCAAAAACATCTCAATAAAGAGGACTTTGTATAGAATATGAGACACTAGGTAGCTTTCTTGGAGGAACTTGCTTCTTCCAAGTAATTGTTACCATAATGATTGAAAATAAATAAATAAATAATCAATAGTGAAAATTCTATGTAAGGATGTTATTGATAATGCATGGTTGGAAAACCAGCTTGTTGGTTGGCCATGCATTGCATAAAGGGCCTTGGTCTAAAAATCAACAATGGCTGACCAAGGGGAAAAAAAATTAAAAAATAAGGAATCCAATCAGCTAATCCTGATTGGTTTCCACAAGTAATAAATTTTAAATATTGATTCCTTTGAAATATATTAACTAATTCATGCTACTTTACTTGTGCAAGACAAATGGTAGAGAAAGAACTCAATCTAAGGTATGAATAAGTGAGTGATAAGTTTCATTTATTCATGTTTAGTAAATTTATTTTTTTAAAATTTAAATAAGATTTGTCCTATGGAGATGGAAGATATGATTAGATAATCATGGAATCCTTAAATAGAGGAATAAAAATAGTGGACAAACAAAAAAGGATATCAATGAGACATGTGTCATAATGAATAATTGCATGCATAATTGTCATTATGATCAAACATCATGACAACATCCATGGACAAATTCAAAATAAAAAGTGTTTTAATCATTAATTTATTAGATTTAGAATTTTTTAGTAGTGGTATAACTAATTTCCCCTTCCACGTGAGACATTAAAAGTCACCATGTAAAGCCATCATTCAAATGACCACGCTTATGATTATGTCACCTCAGCAGTCAGAAGTTCCACTTTATAGATGTCAAGTAAAGCCAAAATTTATGATTATATTTCCATCAGTGTGTGGGAAGTTAACTCCATATGTGCCTACAAAAATTACCAATCCCTATGAAGTACATCAAAAACCTTCTTTTGTGAATTTCCAAGAAAAATCAATATAAACCATAGTTTTAATTTTTTAAAGTTCTACGACCATTCATAGTAATTTTATCAGTATTCATCCAAGGTAAAATGGGTCAAAAGACATGATCAAAGCCAAAGACACCCAAAAAATTACTCATTGATAGGGATTATGTAGCAGGGTTTGAGGCAAATGGTTGGCTTCCCTTTATTCAAAATTTTTAAGGCTTTCATAAAACACTGGTAAGAGAATTTATAAAAAACCTTACCCCTAATTTTTCCATTATTGAAGGCATATTCATTCCCATTTATAGTCAAGTTATTAGCAAAATCATAGAAGTCCTAGACACAGGAATGAAAGTAATAGGGAGAGTTCCATTCAATGATCTTATTGCTCAATTCAATGGCAATAAAAGAACTGGAACTGCATGTTTGTTTGATTCAAAAGGAAAGGGTAAAGGTATCTTTAGAGATTCACTTCTAGAGCCATGGTAGTTTGTATCATTTTGGGTCATCAAATACATAACCTGTGAGGGGAAATGTAGCCTTTTGGGTGGTGAAGCTATGAAAATATTGATACATAAGAAATATGGGAGACAAAACCCCCAATGTAGAATTAAACTCCCATATTATCTATATGGTTGCCTTCAAGTTATGACAACCAATCTTAATGATACTCTTAGGCATCATGGTCTTATTCACCTTATTATTCAACATCGTTTCTTGTTGCAAGGGAAAGAAGTTTAGGAAGCCTAGAAAAATAGAGTTATTAAAAAAATTCTAGACCTACCTATATAAGAAGTAGCTAGGACTTTGGGTTTAACTCAATCACAAATACCATCCAATATGGCTACTCCATCCACTAAGAAAATAAAGCACAAGAAAAAATATCTTGTGGCTTCAAAAGAAACTCCTCCTTCCTTTTCAAGAAGGATTACCAGATCTCAAGCTTCTTAAACATCCATTATTTTAGAGGCCCCACAAGAACTTCAAGCACATGTTGAACAATCATTTCCTTTACCAAAAATAAGGAAATCAAAAAGAAGGGCTTCCACTCCAATAGGTCATGAGAAGGTCAGAGATTTAATGGTTGTAACAAATGAACCATCAAGTGTAGCTCAAAGAATCAAAAGAAGAAGAATAAAATTGATCTTGAATAAATATTAACAAGAGGTAGTAAATATTTTGGATAGTCTTAGACAGCTATCCCAACCTTTAGATCAGTAAAACATTGAAGAACAAGGAACTTTTGAAATAACTCCTATGGAAAAACATGTTTCCAGTCCTATTATTCAACCACTTCATGACTCAAGAAGTCCTCTAGTCAACATAATAGAAACTGAAGGTGAAAAGGATAATATTATAGAGGAACACAATGTTTAAATTGAAGTTCTAGTAGACAAAGGAAAATCTCCATGCACATTTGAAGAAGGAGAACCATCCAGTTGAAAGGACCCTGTGATGTAGCTGACATTGGAACTTTCCAAGGCTCAAGAACTAATCCAATAATAGGTAATAGACATTATTGATATAGTCAAAAAACTTTATAGTAAGGATCAACTTAATTCCATGCTAGTGCAAAAATTAGAAGTAATATCTTTGGATCATGATTCAAAAGTTAATAAATTGAAAAAAGTCATGGAACAAAAAGAAGAAGAAGAGATTGAATAATGGATATATGTAGAGAGTTGTAAGAAAGAGAAAAAAATATTACAATAGTCATTAAACTTTCCTAAGACCTTTCCTATTTCTTCTCCTCAAAAGGTTAGTCAATCCACTTCCACCTCTAAAACATTTGTGAATCAAGGGAGTCAAACAAGCCATCCAGTTGTTCCTCCATTAGATAAGTTATATCAAGCACAGGAAGAATATCAAACAATCAAGTAGAATAATAAGGGTTTAGTTGTTGTGAATGACAAATTAAAAAATGAGAAACAAATATTAGAGTCTAGAACCCAAACTCTAGAAGAAGATTTGCAGGATGATTACAAACTAGCTGAAGCTCTTTTAGCTTGCAAAAGTCCTCCTACATATAACTTGCTTATCTTTGAGTAGTTCTATAATTGGTAGATCCTTAGAATCTCTTGTTAGCTTCTATAAATTTTTTTGGATCCTTCTACATTTTTGTAAATATTTTATAGTGTTGGCCCTGACAATCAAGATCTCCTTTGTGAATTCTATTTGCATGACTTAATAATAGCAGACCATGATCACGACAAATTTTTAATTAATATTCATGTGGGAGAAGTTTAATTACGAGAAATACATTCTAATTTTAAAAATTAGTTACCATAGAAAAGGAAATTTAAAGATTATTCAATAGATACTAAGACAATAGGGTTATGCATAATATCAATATTTTCCATTCCAAGTCTGATAAAATGGAAATTCAAGGATTTTTACTAGAATGTTGATGTCAAAAATAATTATTTAGAAGCCTTATATAATTGCATCATCTCATTTGATCTTTTCATAAGGTATAATTTTGATTTAGTTGTCAAAACAAGTGTTAAGAGATGGGATTTATTACTAGTCTCTCTCAAGAGATGTGAAGTTATATCTCCTAAAAATGTAAGATGGAGTAGAAGAAGAGTTGAAGCACTTCTTAAGGAAATTGTGGAAGTACTAAATTATAATGGAGATAAGATATGGATTGGAATGAGATATAGACCCCCTTTGTTAATTATACTAATCCTAGGATGGAAAAATTGGGAACCACAATTTGATGAACAATTTGATGTCTAGAAAGATCTGACTCTAACCCACAAAGGATTCACTAGTAATGTAGATTATCATATAAAATATGAATTTTATGATTATGATCTTAGCCAAAGTCTAAAAGATATAAAAAGAGATTATAGAGGTAGATGAAGTTTTGCAAAATGGACTTATAAAAGATAAAGCCCGGGGGCGACGATGAGCTCAAAATATGGCCCATTATTTACATAGTATTTCATTTATTTCATCTCTCCAAGGATATAATATTATATAAATCATAAAATTTTAGTTTATTGTAGCATGGAAAATAGATAATTTATCTCATTTATGTCAAACTAAAGATTAAGTTACTACCTTGTCATTTATGCCTAATAAATAACATGTTTTAGTGTTTTGGTTTTGAATAATGTATAGAAAAGATGGGAAACGTAGCATGATAAAGAAGATCTAGTTTTGATTCCAATTTTCCTAAGCTATAAACCTACCCAATTGATATCTATGGACTCAACTATTCTTTATCTAAGGACCCTACATGTAGACTTCTAGCCTTGGGTAGTACTAAAGAACGCATATCTATGAAATCTATAGGTCCATTCCTATGGACTCTATAGATCCATTCCTATGGACTCTATAGAGCCATTCCTATGAACTCTACAAGTTTGAAGCCTAAGATGTTATAATTTTTTTAGGCAGATCAGTAGTAAAGAATAATCATTCTAGCTAGAATCACATCAATGAAATATTTACCTCCTATTTTGAAGGATTTAATCTTGATATATTTTGTATATATTTGGACCTTAAAACTATTATAGGGATAGTATAACTATTTTTTGATAATAGTTGGATTCTCCAAGATTATAATCAATCTAAATCTCCTATCTTTGTGGAGTAACAAATTGATTAGTAATTCTATTTTTAGTATATTGTCTTTAGTCCAAGGAATGAGTATAAATATGTATGTTTTCATTTAGAGTAAATAATAATGAAGATAGATATATTTTGAACTTCAATAATATTATAAATTTTACAGCTTTCATGAATTAATGCAGCATCATTCTAGTTTTTAGTACTGAGTAAACTTCATTCTTGACTCTAAGAAGAGCAAGGGCCCACTCTACTTGGAACCAGGAATTTATGTATGATATTTATATTTATGTTAAATCAATTTTCAATTATTAAATAATCATAGTATCTTTAATCATTGCATATCTTAAGTCCTTCATAAAATAGTAAATTCTTGGTTTACATTTCAATAGTATCTCATTTTCCTAGCAAGTGTGAATGAAGAGTTAAATCTACATTTGTAAGCAAAGTGTGAATTAGATTTACATTTACAATTTATACCAAATTATGAATTAGATTTGCATTTATAGTTTCCATCAAAGTGTGAATTAGATTTAAATTTATAGTTTCTACCAAATTATGAATTAGATTTACATTTATAGTTTCCAGCAAAGTGTGAATTAGATTTACATTTACAGTTTTAGCAAGTGTGAATTAGATTTAGAATTTACAATTTCAAACAAGTGTGAAAGTGTGATTTAATTTCAAGTAAAGGATTGAATTAGTTAGTAGTCTTTTCTTTTAGTAAGTGTGTGAAGTAATTAGTTTAGAAGAATTATTTCATTGTTAAAATTTAGATTAGAATCATCAAAATCCCCCCAAGACCAACTCATAGATCTACCATCATAAAACTTAATACAAATAGCTTTAGACACTAGCCTTGGTTTGATAGACATCAACTTGAAAGATTGATTAAATAAAGAGTTAAATGACACTCATCAATATATAGTAGGAAGAGATAAAGAGAAATGGGAATAATGCCTTGGAAAAAGGAGAACATATCATCATGATTAAGAAGTGAGGTGGTAACTCATTAATTACCTTTTGCATATGTGTCTTGATCAACAAACAAACTTCCTTTTGTCCCACTAGTCCACAACCTCTCCTCATTGGTTGAGAGAGTAATAATAGAGACAAGGGTTTATTTCATGATGACTAAGTCCATTTTATTAGAATTAATGACCTTAATTACTTCTCCCACGACCATTTCACCACTTTGGGACCCTAAGTCCACTTGACATGCTCATGAGGATCAAAACCTCAAGTCTTAAAACTTATAGGGCCATGCCATTAATGGCGGTTTGTACCTACTTTGTCGATGAGGGAGCCACATGGACAAATGAAACCCTTTTGCATTAACCACATATCTACTCTATTTCCATGTTTGGATCATAGGTCTCACCCATAGATATAAAACTAATATAGGGTCATTGGTTTTCCCTTAGTTATCCATATTAATGTGTACCTATATACCATAGCCTCTTTTAGATTCCCATTAGGTATAAAAAGACCCATCAGTCTTTGTAGGAGCCAAGGGTTCACAATACCCATGTTTTTATTTAAAAATGGTAACATAGTCACAAGAATGAACCTTGCAAGCCATACAAAATGTTGAACCAAATGTCCATATTAAGCTCCAATGATGGTCCTTTATACTCCTTATACCTGACTACATCATATTAACCTCTCTATGGTGTTTTAATGAGATTCAATGTTGTTGGGATGACCCTACAAAACCTTATTACCCATAATCAAAATTGGCTTCTCAACCTTCATCAAAAACCCCAAGCTTGCTTTTGATCTAATTGGCCATCAAAATTTGACTCAGCCTATGGACATATGGACTCATCTCACTCCATCAATTTTGATCTATATGAATGCCTATGATTTATTGATCCTCTATCAGTTGAATGCACTATTGATACTTGTCATGCACGTATTTGCTCTTGCAATTCATTGACCCCTTTGACCTTCGCTTGCCATTAGATATAAATGCTTGATCAAATGCCAACCATTGATCTACTAAGACCCACTATTTAAAAGCCAATGGCTAGTTTATGATCTTAAAATTGACATCTTCATTCCCATCAAATGATTTTTGTATGACCATCATTGATGTTTTGTAGACTGTCAAATTTAATCTAAAATGAATTTCCTTTACTCTATCTAAAAAATTATGTCTATGTGACTGTCATTTGATGTCCTCATGGATGTATTTGATGTCTCAAAAACCATTAAAATTAGGATCATATAGATTTATGTAGTGGTTTTAACTTGACATTAGAGAAAAAATCTTTTGCTTTTTGACTAAATTTGAATTCTTGGATCTTAAAGCACAAGAATTATGGAGGCACTAAAATTTTAGGAAATGTTATTAAGGCTTAAAGGAATGAACTAATGTATTTGATGTCTCAAAAACCATTAAAATTAGGATCATATAGATTTATGTAGTGGTTTTAACTTGACATTAGAGAAAAAAATCTTATGCTTTTTGACTAAATTTGAATTCTTGGATCTTAAAGCACAAGAATTATGGAGGCACTAAAATTTTAGGAAATGTTATTAAGTCTTAAAGGAATGAACCCATTTGATCCATTGGTCCCAGGAGCCTTCTAAGTGTGTCTAAAAAATTCTCAAGTTGATTGGTCCATTCATTCACACATGATATCCTGATGACGGTCTAGCTCATTTGGATAAATATGGGAAACTTAGCAAAACATGACTGAGGAGCCAACTTTGAACATGCATAACTTCTACTGTGCTTTAGTAGATGATCTAAAACTTAACACATAACAACTAGGGACCAAGATGAACAAACCCATGTGACCATTTTCTCTTGTAACTACTACATGTGTGAGATATAACACCATAAAATTTATCACTTGGATCTATTTGAGCTTCTTAAAAAATGGCTAAGTATGGAAACTTAGCAGATTTTTCTTGAGAGGCTAATTTTGGGTCTTCATATATTTTGATTCACTTTGGTGGATGACCTAAAACTTGGTGCATACATTCTTGGGACTAATATAAATAAACCCATATGAACATTTTTCCCTAAATCATCCAAACGTATGAGATATGATGTCAATAAAGTGTCTACTTAGAATTGATACCACTAGATCTAAGATGTCTAGATGAACCAAATGAATAACCAAATAAATGTTATACACTTCCATACCTATTATAAACACTCCTGACATCTCATAGGGTCTTTAAAACACTATAGACCTATTTTAAATCCTTTTTAACCATTACTTTATCAAACCATGCAAGAGATTCATATGTGGGCCAAAATTGGCCAACATCTTTGGTGACTCATAAGGGTTGTATGCATGTCTATGCAAAAGAACCTAGATCATGTGCCCAATCTAGTCCATTAGGTATAAAGTCTCTACTTGGGTTAAATGCATTCACTTGGTGCTAATCCTTCTATAACCTCTCTTGAAACAAAAAAAGGACCAAAAGGAGAAAAAAATAAGATAGAGTGCCCAAGACACTTATTAAAAGGAAACTAACCTACTGAGCAAAATAGGAATGATAAATAAAAGTGCCAAAAATTATGCTTAGAGGAATTTGAACAAAACTATCCTAATATATATAGCTTAAAACTATATGTAGCTTTCCTCCTAGATCAAAATCAAAGTTTGACAACTTTATTGCATCATGAGATGAGGGTTTGAATAAATAATACATCTCCTTGACCCTTGGCCTTGATGCTTGCTTCTTCTTTATTACAATTATTAGCTTCTTCGACATGATGCTTAATGAGAACCAAATAAATCTAAATAGGCTAGTTATGTGTATCTAGATAGTCTCAAATTTCTCATATGGTTACTCAATTGCAACCTATAATGGTGTTTTAACAAGGCATACCTCCTTGGTTTCCATGGTGTCCTTAATAAGACTGGGATTCTATTTTGATTCAATTTATTCATGATCATCAAGGAGCTCTGCATATTTTTCCCAACCTTGGTTATTTTCCTCCATGGGAAATTTTTTGTCCACCTTCTCAAGCACTTGATCCTCAAATTGACCAAGATCTTCATTCTCTTGAAAGAGCTTCATTTGTAGTTTCCAATCATCTTTGTCCTCCTTATCATCTAAAACCACCACTTCTTCAATATTCTCTTCTTGATGAATGAGGTCATCAAGATAGTGTTATTCATGCTCTAAAGCATTAATGAAATCTTTAGAACATCCCACCTACTACACTATCTCATCATCCAAAACTACCATCTTAAACTCACTAATCTCACTCATGAAATCATGGTATAGTTGTTGTCAATAGTCTTCTCCTTCATGAATGCTCTCTACCTTAGTAATGGTGTTGTGCAAGTTGTCCTTATGGATACCTTATAAATAAAGATGATATTGTAATTGATCTATATCAACTACCATAAGGTCTTGAGAAAACTCTTGATCTTGGACAACTGATATGTGATTAATAGATTCTTGAGAAGTAACCTCTTGATGCACATCTAAGACTTTTTCCTATTAGATCTCATCTCCAACTTGTACTTTCTCTTGTGGTTCATCATCTTTAACATTATGAAATAATGAGACATTCTTGCTCTCACCAAGTGGTGTCCCAATACTGATCTCCTCTTATGAGTTTGACAGTCCATCATTATCAGTTATGAGTTCAACATGGAGTTCACCACTTACCTCTTCAAGGATTGACGTAGGATAGTCTTAGGATGATTAAAAGAGAGATGAGACATATGGAAAACCTCCTTAATCTAACTATTTGTCTTTGAAAGTCATGGCATCCTCCTTATTTTATATGCTACTCTAGATGGATTTCTAAGATGGAAATGACCTAGATTCTTGAGGATGGAGGGAAGGGGGTTGATTAGCTTTGGATATAATTGACAACATGATTTGGTTCTAAGATGGTAAAGACAAAGGTTCTCCTTTGACATTTTGATTATAGTTCTTTTCCTCTTTCCTTGTCTTCAAATCTAACTCTTTGATCTACTTATTAATATTCTCTTAGAATATCTCCTTTTTAAGGTGGTTATTAGCTTTATGAAGATACAGAACCAAAGAAGATTCCTGAGGAGGGATGAGTGAGTTTCCATAGGTTCAGCTCCTTCATTAACTTGGGTCCTCAAATCTAGATTTGCCTCACTTTTCCTAACCCATGACTTCACCACTTGGTTCTAGCTTATAAACTTGATGGACTTCATAAGGGGTTCTTGAGGAAGGATGAAGTCTTTGACCCTCACAATAGGGTATTCCACAACAATCTCCTTCTTTATTTGATATCTCTCTTGGATATATTTCCAAGAAGGAAAGGTCTAAGGAATATATGAAGAACTTAGAACATTCAAAGGGTTACTTGGAATGGTCTCTTGAGGAGGTATGGGTGGAACATAAGAACATTGAGGTGGTGCATATGTAGGCACATAAAGTTGGTGAGGTTGGCCTTGTTATTCCTCAAGGACTTTTAGCTTGTCCTCAATTTTTTAAATGTAACCACCTACATCTATCATATTACCTATGAGATTATTCTAGTTTTCTCTCTCAAAAGGTACCCATCCTTATTTTATTCACTAAAATGACTCTCTCACATGATGGATCTAATGAGTAGGGACATCTTATCCATAATACTTTTGTGATCACAAATCTAGTGTTGCTTGTCAAGGCTTATTAAAATCTACTTAAGTGCTGGTATAGATGGCTTATGATAGGGTTGATAAGGAGCAATATTATGATGGGTTTATTTTTCATATGGAGGATCAAGGAAATATTCTTGCATATATGACTAAAATAGGTCCTCATATTTTTGGTGACGATCATGTAGAAGGTAAAAGTTATTTCCCTTGATAAAAAGGATCATGAGAAACTTGCCAAGGTTCCTCATATCTTTGACATAAATCTTGGTAGGACTGATTAGGATCATATGGATCATGAGGACCATATTGGGAGTATTGATAAGGAGGTAGATAAAAATTATATTCACCATAACTATTCATATTGACCTCATATGTCAAATGAGAAGTAAGAATTAACTAAATTTTTTCAACTAGACATAACTAGTTTTCTCATAACTAGAAGCTTTGATTTGGAGTCTCCATTGGTGCTAATTTTATTGCTTCCAAAAGCCGATCAGAGGAAAGAGACACCAAGATATTTCCACTCTTTTGGACCTTTATCCCATCAGGCATGGTAGAACTGTTAGAGATCTAGATTACACCCTAGATGAATAGAAGATTGTTCATGTCTCTTTCTCAAATCTAGCTTAACATGGGACTGATTCCATGCTATGGGTATCCAATAATGGCATCAGACCTCTAGGATTTTAATGAGGCTAGCTCCTCTAATGCATCGTTTAGCTCATTTACACACTACTAAAACCTACTAATGACTAAGTAAAAGAGGGAGAGAGAGAGAGAGAGAGAGAGAGAGAGAGAGAGAGAGAGAGAGAGAGAGAGAGAGAGAGAGAACATGAAAGGGAAATCTAAGCTAATAATGGTGATTCACCTAAATTATGGGTTGATCCACCCTACCTAACTCTTAAACACTAATGAAATAAGTAAAAGACTAAATCTAGGATTCCAAATATCTATCATACATTAGTGTTTCATGAAAAGGTTCACCAAATGATCTTTATAAGTTGATGGAAATGATGGAGAGGTCTAGAGTAAGACACTAACTAGTCACATTATCCACATATGGGCTTCAATAATGAGATGTAGAACACTAAACATGACCTGATAGCAAGATGAACTAGAAACTAGGTGAGATCATAATTTGACAAGGGAAAAAACTCTACCACATATGTAAATATAGCATGTACACACTATACCAAAACAATGAAATCTAAAATAATCTTTTATTCATCTCAAGATGTTAGAAGCTCCATCTTGGTAGAGTTTGGTCATGCCCAAGAGAGGGAGTAGAGAAAATACAAAGAAGATGCATTTTTTGGATCAAAAGACTCTATATATACTAGGAAGAGAGAAAGACAGATGGGAATAATGCCTTAGAGAAAGGAGAAAAGATAATCATTATCAAGAAGTGAGGTGGCAACTCATTAATTACTTTCTACATGTGTGTCTTGATCAACAAATGAACTTCTTTTTGTCCCACTAGTCCTCGAGCTCCTCTCATTGGTTGAGAGTGTCCTACTAGAAACAAGGGTTTATTCCATGATGACTAAGTCTATTTGATTGGAATTAATTCCCTTAAATAATTTTCCCACTACCATTTCACTATTTTAGAACCCTAATTTGACTTGACGTGCTCATCAAGATCAAAACCTTGAATCTTAAAAATGACAAGGCTAAGTCATGAATGGTAGTTTATACCTGATTTATCAATGATTGAGCCATGTGGATAGATGAAACTCTTTTACATTAACCACATATCTACTCCATTTACATGTTTGGATCATAGATCCCACCTATAGATGGAAAATCAATCTAAGGTGATTGGTTTTCCCATAGTTATCCACATTAATGTATACCTATAGACCATAGCCTCTTTTAGACATCCATTAGGTCTAAAAAGACCCATCAGTATTTGTAGGAGATGAGATTTCACCATACCTATGTCCTTATTTATAAATGAAAAACATAATCACAAGAATGAACCTTGCAAGCCATAAAAAAATGTCAAACTAGAGATCTATATTAAGCTCCAATGGTGGTCTTTTATACTCTTTATACCTAACTAAATCATATTGACCACTCCATGGTATTTTAATGAGATGAAATGGCATTGGGATGACCCTAAAAAAACTTATTACCCTTGGTCAAAAATGGCTTCTCAACCTTCATCAAAAACCCTAAGCTCACCTTTGTTATAATTGGCTATCAAAATATGACTTAGCCTATTGACATACTAACTCATTTCACTCTATCGATTTTGATCTGTATGAATACCCATGAGTCATTAATATTATATTAGTTGAATGTGTTATTGAAAATTATCATGAATTCATTTTATCTTGAGATTCATTGACCCCTTTGACCTCTGCCTACCATTAGATTTGAATACTCGATCAAATGCTAACCATTGATCTACTAAGACCCACTGTTTGAAATTCAATAGATAGTTCATAACCTTAAAATTGATTTCTTTTCTCCCATCAAATGACATTTTTGTGACCATCATTGAAATTCCATAGACCATCAAATTTAAGCTCAAATGGATTCCCTTTGCTCTATCTAAAACTTGATGTTTGCACGACTGTCATTTGATATCCTCACAGATGTATTTTATGTCTTACAAACCATAAAATTTAGGTTCATATGGATTTCTAAAGTGGATTAAACTTGAAATTAGTGTGAAAATATTATGATTTTTGACCAATTTTTAAGGTTTGGATCTTTAAGTGCAAGAATCATGGAGGCATCAAACTTTTAGGAGATGTTCTTGAGGCCAAAAGGAATGAACCCATTTGATTTGTTAGTCATGAGAGCCTTCTATGTGTGTCCAAAAAATGCTCAAGTTTATTGGTCCATTAATTCTCATATGACATCTTGACAATGGTCTAGTTTATTTGGCTAAGTATGGAATACTTAGTGAACCCTGATTGAGGAGCCAACTTTGAACATGCATAACTTCTACCACACTTTGGTGGATGATCTAAAACTTAGCACATAACAACTAGGTACCAAGATGAACAAACCCATGTGACCATTTTCTATTGAAACTACCACACATGTGAGATATAGGATCATAAAATTGATCACTCATCTCCATTTGAGCTTCTTATAAAATGGATAAGTATGGAAACTTAGCAGATTTTGCCAAAGAGGCCAACTTTAGGTCTTCATATCTTTTGATGAACTTTGGTGGATGACCTAAAGCTTGGTGTATATATTCATGGGAATAATGTGATAAAAACCTTATGACCAATTATCCCTAACTCATCCACATGTGCAAGATATGATATCAACAAAGTACCTACTCAAAATTTCTACCACTAAACCCAAGATGTCTAGAAGAACCAAATGAAGAACCAGATGAATGATATAAACTTACATAATTATTCCAAGCACTCTTGACATCCCATATGGTCTCTAAAACACTATATACCTATTTAAAATCCTTTTTATCTACTTCTTTATCAAACCATGTAAGAGATTTATATGTGCACCAAAATTGGCCAATAGGTACACAATACTTTTATGATTAGAAATCATGAATTCCTTAGTAAGAGCCTTGATGGTGTTATTCATGAATTTCATCACTCAATCACTAACAAGATTGACGGGACATCCAAACCTTATAATAATTATCTTGTAGAGAAACTTTTTTATGTCCTTTGTATCACAATTGGGTATCATAGTAACTTCAACCCATTTGGTAAAGTAGTCAATCATAATGATAATATATCTTGCTTTACTACATTTACTTGATAGATTGATAGGTCTGACAAAGTCAATGCCCCCATTATTCAAAATTATATTCATCTAACAAAGGCTACAAAGGCATTTTATCTCTTTATTGTGGTTTACCCTTGTATTGACATACATCACACTGTTGTGTTACTTTACATGCATCCTAAAAATATTTGACCACTATAACCCACTCTGTAACAACTTCTTAGTAGTAGCTTCTCTATAAAAATGTCATCCTGTTATTCCTTGGTGTGCCTCCTATAATATTTTTAGTCATTCATGTTCTATAATTACCCTACGTAGTACTTCATACTTCCCCAAATGATATAGAGGCCTATTGATGATGGTGTATGGTAAAGATCTGGTGACAAACTACTTCTTGTCTCTTTCTTAGTAGTGAATAAGGAATACTCATTTTAGGAAGTTAGTGATTGCTTCAAACAATTTATGGATCATAGAAACATGAAATAGATAAACATTAGGAGAATCTTACTTTAATTCTACTAGTTCTTCACCATTGGGAATGCAGTTGAGATGATCTGGCCCCACATTTTCTCTACCTAGCTTGATGTTAATGCAAAATTGGAATTCCTAAAATAAAATCAACCATATAGAAATGCATCCCATAAGCATTGGTTTATTGACCAGGTAGCAAAAATATTGATGATATATGAAAAATTTAAATGGTTTCATAATAAGATAGTGTTAAATTTTCTATAGTGTAAACACTATAGCCAGTGCTTCTCTTTCAGTTGTTGTGTAGTTATTTTCTATGTCAAACAATTTTTGGCTTGAAAGATGTATAAGATGGTCAAGTCCACCATATAATAGTTGTGCAAGAATAACACTAAATGTGATACCCAAAACATTAATGTGCATGTGAAAGGGCTTGATCTAATCTAGAAAGTCAAGGATAGGTGCAGTGACTAATCTCTACTTTAGCTCTATGAAGGTAACTTGGCACTCAAAATTCTAGATAAACTTCACATTTTAATGTAGTAAGGATTACAATGGATATGAAATGGATGCATATACTTTGATAAACTTGCAATAGTACCCTATATGGATAAGAAAATATCACACTTCTGTGGAGTTGACTAATAGAGGCATACTCAAAATGACTATAGTTTTTGCCTAGTCTACCAAAATGCCTTCACTACACACTACATGCCGTAGTAAAAAACTAAAAGGTGTAAAAATAAAAATTTATTTAAATTTAGAGCAATTCACAAATCTCAGTAGCATTCTAACATGAGACATAATTTAGACAAATGTTTTTTAAACAAAGAAAAGAAACCCTCAAGTGAATTCTTGAGGCCAAAAAGAATTACCTTGTATGCAAAGGATCCCCATTCCATGGAAAAATTCAATTTAGCTCTATCTTCTTTTGTGATGGGTATTGATGATAGCCACTGAAACCATTTATGAAAGAGTAAACTTCATGTCCTGTGATAGATTATAAAACTTCACACATGAATCATTTAGAATGAAATAATCCCCACATACTCTAATCTCCCCTATTTTATTAAGATACACTACCATGGGAATAACCTAATCTTCCTTTTCCATTGGATAGATTATACATGCATCTTGCATTCTATCGAGTTTAGCCTTCACTTTTAACTTCATATTTGGATTCAAATTATATGGAAATTTATTTGTGGGTCATGTACACTCCTTGAGTTTGATATGTATTTTTCCTAGGGATGGATCAAATCCTTAGACCTATAAAAATTTAGTGGGAAAGACATCTTGATAATCTCATAGGAGTTGTATAGCTTTAGAAATTTTAGCTTCTATCCAATAATCACCTATGTGTGCCAATTTGGGAACCTCCTCAGTTTTAATGTTTGATACATGATTTTTAATGGTTTCTAGTAAATATTACACTTTTATTCATCAAAAAATTCTTGTATCATTCATTTCCCTTCCTATTATGGAATTTATATGTTATGTAACTTGTATTCTTCAGTAGGTTTTGTGTTTAGGTCCTTTACTAGTTCTCCTAGCCATTCAAGTTCAAATAAATTAGTAAAATTTATATCACCATTAGAATCAAAATCTTCAATGTCCTCTTCTTCATCTTTTATTTGATGGCATGGGTATATAAGAGACTATTCTTCTTTCTTGGTAGCTTTATATCTTTGTAATGTTGAATTAAGATCAGAAACTACATTCTTTTATGCAGTGTATTATGTCATGGTACTTAAATCTTTTGTGCACCCATGGCATAGGAGATGTTTGATTTTTAGTAGTGAATTGTGAACCAGAGGATTATAATCTTCAAAAACAAACATCTGTATGAAATCACTTTGTACTTATGCCCAATACTTTGTCTCCATCCTACACTCTTGATGCATATACCATGATGATGGTAAAGGATCAAGTGTATAATGAAATATGTGAACCCATTATTTTGGGAGCACACATTCTTTGATCCAAAATTTAACACATTTATGAATATGTATTTTTAGGACACACCTTGAAATAAAGACAAATTACTTTTGATGACCTGCAGTAGCTGAAACCTACTAATCATGAGATTGCATGCATCATCCCACTTGATCTAATCATTTCTATGAATTAAACACCATGTTGTTTCAACTCCTTTAGAGCATAATTTATAACATTGACCCACTAAATGATGGTAGGTACATGAACTTTTAAGAAAATAATGAATTGATTGATATCCTCAGTCACATAGTACACAAGAAGTTATCTATCATGTGCAAAGACCATTCTCATAGGTCAAAGATCATGATCACCTTGAGCCCAATTGATTAGGTGTGTTTTCAAGTCTCCAATGATAGATGAAGCTATTTCTAAGGAAAAGTGTATTCTTTGGTCAAATCTATACAATCTTACATATGATCATTTTCTTGATAGAGGAAGTTAACTTATAAATGAGTAGGGGATTTAACAGACATAGATGCATAATCTTCTATGACAAACTAAGTTGAAAATGGCTAAGTAACTACTAGTTTAGGCATGCATTGTTTAGATGTATTTCATTTTTGAGTGAGTAATTATTGTACCTAAGATTTAGTATGTTCATATAAGATGTTTCACTTGGCTACACATATATATTTTAGCTTTTCTTTAGATTTTACCTTCATCCAGCTAGTTTATTATGTGACATATGGAGAATATTATTAAATTGGAATGATGTAAGGTTTTTTTACCCTATTCAAAGGAATTATGACAACTTTCTCTCCTTGATGCACCTCTAGTTAATTTTTCATAGTATTGATAGTCATATGACCATTATATGCCCATTTCTTAGTTATCAGTGTAGGGTAATGTGTTGCTACAATATTCACATTAATGACTTCAAATTCACCTTGTAGGTTCAATTATATGACTTTGATCTCAATGTCTTCTAATCTACCAATGGGATCAACTCATCCATAGTTGGCTAAGCTCAGAGTTATC
>JARHVA010007039.1:0-65000 GCA_037957365.1 Torreya grandis
GTCCTTTTAAATGCATTGGATCAAACTTAAATGGTAGAAAGATGATCCTATAAGACCTATATGCTTCTAGAAAAAAATGGTTTGTCAACTTTTGTCAAAGTTTTTGGGCTTGCCTTTTTTTAATTAGCTATTGATATCTGAATCAACTTATTGATATGTTGACCCATCTCACTCTATTAGATTTTACTTGCTTATATAGACGTTGATTATTAATCCTTTACTAGTTGAATGTGTTGTTGACACTTATCATGCACGTATTTGATTTTGAGATTTGTTAACCCATTTAACCTTTGCTCATCATTAGATCTAAATGTATGATTGAATGCATGCTATTAGATCTCCCTGGGACCCATTTTTTGAAAACCAACAGCTATTTTCTAGTTCCTAAAATTGATGTCCACATGACCATGATTTAATGACTATGTGGACATATTTGATATCCCACAAACTATCAAATTTAAGCTCTAATAGACTTTTTCTTGATCTCTAATTTGATGTATGTATGAATGTCAATATTTTTTTGACCAACTTTGAAGGGTTGGATTTGGAATCCAAGAGGTCATGGAGGCACCAAATTTTTAGGAGATGTTCTTGATACTAGAAGGGGTGAACCCACTTGATCCACTAGTTCCTAGAGATTTCTAGGTGCATTTATATAATGTTTAATTAAGTTAAATTATGTGGTTTTTCATGATTCTCATGTGCTTGTCATGGTCAAAAATGGATAAGTATGAAACTTAGATAATCTTATCTGAGGAGCCAACTTTGAACATGCATAAATTTTATTGTGCTTAGATGCATGGCCTAAAAACTTAGCACACATGTTCTAGGAACCAAGATAAATAGACTCATGTGACTATTTTATCTTGAGACTACTACACATGTGGGATATGTCCTCATCAATATGATCACTCATTTTTATTTGAGATTCTTTACAAATTAGCTAAGTATGGAAACTTAGTAGATTTTGTTTGAGAGGCCAACTTTTAATCCTCATATATTATGATACACTTTATTGGATGACCTAAAACTTGGTGCATATGTTCTTGAGATTAATGTGAATAGACCCATATGACCAATTATTATTGACTTATCCACATATGGCAATGATGGTGTTATAAAAATACCTACTCAAAATTTCTACCACTAAACCTAAAATGTCTAGATGAACACAATGAAGAACCAAATGAATGCTATTTTATTCCATACTCATTCCAAGCACTCTTGATATACCATAAGGTCTCTACAACAATTTAAACTTGTCATTTATAAATTAGAAAATTAAACTTAAAGTGTTTCAAAATATTCATGAGAAAAATGATATCTTTGGACAACTCATTCCATATACAAATTTTATTCACCTATTGATTCATTAGCAACATGGTCTATTTGGGCATAAGCTTGGTATGTGGGCCAAATTTGGCCAACATTTTTGGTGACTCATAGGGATGCATACTTGAGAACACAAACCATTTTCCTTTTATAGTCTATTGGGCATGGATTCATTAGCCTCTTTAATTGAGTTGAACCTCTCTTGAAGCAACAAGGACCAAAATAAACAAAACAAAACAAAATGGTGAAGGAATTTTGGAAAAAAAAGTAGAAAAGAATGTGCAAGAGGAACTTAGATTAAAGAATAAAAACTACTCTAATATGTACAATATGTTATAATGGATGCAATACTTCTAATAATAGGGATTTAAATAAATGTCAATGATTGGGATGGGTAATACCTCTCCATCTAGTTGGGTAAGTTGGAAATCATTATTTTCCTTGCATCCATGGATCAAATAAGGACCATTCCCCAAGATGTCAAACTTGGAATGGTTTCCTAGTTTGGCATTATTTGAGTCCCATTTGAGGACTAGGTCCCTTTCTTTGAAGCTCCTTGTTATAGCTCTCTTGTCAAAGGCTTTCTTGACCTGAGGTTAATGTGACTAGTATTTTCATAGCAAGGTCCCTAGTTTCTTCTAGTTTCATGAGTTTTATCATATTCACATTCATGGTTTCATCCTCCATCAACTTAAGCTGATGTGCCAATTCTAATGTAGGTAAATCAAGGGAAATATGAAATTTGGCTTCCATTCCATACACAAAAATATATGGATAATTGATAATGGTAGTTTTGAGAGTCACCATATCAACCTATAAGGCTATATTAAGCTTGGTGTCTCATTTTCTCTTATTCTCTTCCATGTTCATCTTGATGATCCTTAGTAGGTTCTCATTTGTGAACTCTACTATTCCATTTCCTTGAGGAGGCTTATGCCTAGTTTGAGATCCCATTCACTTGTCTTCATACAAGGTAATGCTAATTTATTATCATAAATTATGGTGGTAGGGATTGTAAACTTGGTCATAAGGTTTTCATATAAATCTAAGATTGCACCTTCAATAGCCTCCTTCAAAGCAATGGATTCCACCCACCTAGTGAAGTAGTTAGTTGTAGTGAGCACCCATTTATTCCCTATGCTTGATGGTGGACTAATCATCCCTATGAAGTCTAACCCCCATTACATGAAGGGTTAATCCACTTGAATAGGATTGAGTAGAAGGTATGATAGTTTCTACTTTCTTTAAATAGGGCACACTTTTGGAATTTTTTAACCCATGCATGAGGACATTTGAAAAGATTGAGCCAATAATAACCAAACCTCATCACCTTTTCTACCATGATCCTTAGTGAAAAATGGCCTCCTATAGGTCCATCATGGAACTAATCTAAGAACCTAGTCACTTGATCATCATATATGAACCTAAGGAGTACCCCATTGAGGTCCTTTCTAAAAAGAACACCATCAATAAATACATAAGGTATAGATTGAATCATGAAATTCCTTATTTTGGATCTATCCAAACCTTAGGGACATTCTATTATAGTCAATAAGTGAGCCATATCTTGAATCTAACTCTTTTGAAGTGGAGGTTCACCTACTTATGAGTTATCTTGGGTTACCAAAACAACTTTCATGTCTTCCTAGAGGGCATTTATCAAGTGCTAACATAAGCCCTTACCTTTGAACATCTTGGTGACATTAATATATATATATATATATATATATATATATATATCATATTCCATGACCTTTTTGATCTAACCTACTCTCTTCTCATTCAAATCCTTGTTAAGGAGGAAGTCCCTAACTTTAGGATGAGACACCATAAGGTGGATCCTACTATTGGATAACATAGGCCTAAACATCTTGAGGCTTCTCAAGGTTGTAAGAACATTTTTCTTAATGAAAGTGTACCTCAACTCATATCCTTCCATCCCTTGACTAAAAAGGCAATTGGATGTTACATTCATTCACAATTCTTCTACATCATCATAGCTGATATACTATCAATATTGGAAAAGGTTAACAAGATGAAGGCCTTGAAGAAGTCAGGATTCAAGAGTGAGGGTGCTTGGGAAATGGCCTACTTGATGGTATCAAAATCTACCTTTCCTTTATTAGACCAAGTAAACACTTGGATTTTATTTAGCATGGTGGTGATAGCTTTGACCAGTTTTGAAAAACTAGGTATGAACCTTCTCATAAATTTAATCTTCCCAAGGAAGCTTTGGATGCCCTTATTATGCTTTGGCAAGGATAAGGTTAAGATAACACTTACTTTATTAAGGCCAATAAACAATCCCTCCTTTGAAATAATGTGACCTAACACCTTAGCTTAATGCATGTATAATACACATTTCTTGGGATTTAAAGAGATCTCATAGTCTCTACATCTCTAGAATATCAACCTCAAATGGTCCAAGTTCTAACTAGCATTCTTGTAGAAGACTGTGATGTCATTCTATTAGACCAACACCATTTGATTTATTAGCCCTTGGAAGGCCATGTCTATTTCTCTTTGAAAGGTTTCCCCAACATTAGATAATCTAAAAGGCATCTTATGATAAGTAAATGTGGCCTACTTGGTGGTAAATGTAGTCTTATACTAGTCTTCCTCTCTCATTAGCACTTGGTTATATCCTAAATATCCATCCAAGAGAGAGAAATGTTTTGAACTAGAAAATACTTGAAGGAGGTACTCCATGGATGGTAGATGGTAATTATCCTTCAAAGAGACTCTATTAAGATTCATAAAGTCCACACACAATCTAATATCCCCACTCTTCTTTCTTATAGGTATTAGATTAGATACCCATGAGGAGTGCTTAATTGGGAAGATGATCCTAGATTCAATAAGCTTGGCTAATTCCTTTCTAATGAACACTTCAATCTTGGGTTTTATGGGCCTTTGCTTCTTCCTAATAGGCTTGGCATTATCCTCTAGATCTATAATGG
This sequence comes from Torreya grandis, assembly GCA_037957365.1. NCBI lineage: Eukaryota > Viridiplantae > Streptophyta > Pinopsida > Cupressales > Taxaceae > Torreya > Torreya grandis. The sequence continues at coordinate 4,293 of JARHVA010007039.1, forward strand.
GTTGGGATAATTTAGAATCAAAGATCCCTAGGTCACTATATTTCAAAGAAAATATGTTTACATATTCCTTATAAATCTTTATGAAATCATGCCTTTCAACTTTAGTGCTTACCTTTCCAAGCTTGAGGATCTTATCTTCAAAGATAAAAAATATCTTCTAGTTTTTTTTAATTAGTTGACATTATTTATTTATCCTTCCTCATATGCTCCCCTTCATTAAAGAGACCTTTTAGGGTGAATAGCCCTTTAAGAAGGTTATTGGACATTAATTGAATAATCTAATCCTCATACTGATGCTAAAGATTTTCTTGGTTGATGGAGGAGAACTTTGCTTCTTGATAAAAGAAACATGTAATCTATTTGTCATTTTTAAATACCTGCTAATGAGCTTCTTTATCTGGCACTAATGGTCTTACGATCATTTTTACATGTGGTTGAACCTCAGCCCTTTTAAATTCATTAAGGATGTAAAAATGAGCCCCCACAACTGCTAGCCTATTAACATGTTGATTCCATCCCCTTGGGATTGATTAAATGTTGAAGGCCTCAAAGTCCTTACTTAGCTCCCACACTCTATGTTTCTATGACTTCATTAAAGGTTTCTTAGTGTCATTATAACCTATGACTTGGTGTATAACCAATTCACTATCCCCATAGAATTGTAATTTCTTAATCCTTCTCTTATTATCCCATTAAAGGACATGGATGAAACCCTCATATTTGTTGCATTGCATGAGTAGTTAAATTGGAAGATATATGAAGAGAAGTACTTATCATTTGAAGGGGATATTAGCATAACACCTACATATACTCCATGATTTCTCCTTGATCCATCAAATCAAAAATTCCATAGACCATTATGGTCCTTTTGAGGCCTCATCAGGGACAACATGGGTTAGTTTTATTCATGTAAATAGTAGACACCCAAGTACCTTTCATCAACACCTTATAAGGGGTCTAATAACTATATATTATTTCATAGCTCATCCAAGAACATGTCTAGTACCTATTTTATATGGATATTGAGCTCTTGTCCCATTGTAGATTCATCCTCATCAATGACGTTGTAATTGATGTTGACATTATCTAGTCCATAGGGTTCTATGTGGAATTTTTCAATGGGCTCAACTTTGATTGACACTTTGGCCCCATACGTTGTTCTAAATGTCTTATATGACCATTATACAAAAAGGTAACCTCCTATCTTTACTGTGAAGTCTCTAGATAAACATATTACAAAGTAAAGAGGCACATCTGAGACCAATACATTTTGAGCCACTGAGACACTAGGACAAGCATGCAAGGTCATATTGAGCTATCTAATTATGCCAAATAAATTGGTAGAAGAACCATCAAGTTTTATCACTCTTTTAGACTAGGGTTCATATTTCAGACCAATCTGATCAACTATGGACCTTGGTATTACCGAGGTACTAACCCCACTATCCACTAAGCAAATGTATACTAGAGAGTTTTCAATGATCACTAGAATATGGAAGGGAGGAGGCTTGACTACTTTACTTGATTTACCTTCATTTTATCCTTTGGTTGCATTGGTGATAACTTCCTTCACATTACTTGGTGGCTTGTTTGCATCCATTATAACATTAAGCTTGGATAAACCTTCCTAAAGAATGTCCACTTAACTAGGCATGGAGAGCATATCCCATATAGGCATACTCATGTTAGATTTATTTATTTGTTTAATAATGTTGATTTGTGAACCACCAACCTTTGCTTGTGCTTTGGAATCTAACATTATTATTTGTTGAACTTGTGGGCCTTGGAGCACAAAAAGATTCCCTTGGGTCTAATTTTTTGGAGCTACTAGAGCTTTTAGAATGACAACAAGTTCATTTAGATTTGTTATTGAAGGATTAATGGTAGGAATCTCTTTAAAATATTCTTTTTTACCATTCATGTTCCTTCTTTTAAATATTATATTTACTACCACTGGTATGCAGGCTTGGTTAGAACTAGCTTGCTATTGGATACATAACACTCTTCTTATTCATAATTCATCATTGTAGCATCCAACTAGTTTGGTCCCTAATTATAATCTTGGCCTTTTGGAGGATTTTTTGGCTTGATCATCATAGGTACCTTTGCATTTTGGTCCTTAAGATTTTGGTTGTACCCAAAATTAGCAGCTTGCTACCATTGATCATTGAAGGCCTGGTTGAGGTTAATATCTAGGATAATATGTTGACCAAAAGATTGATTCCAAGTCATGGTACCCTCTACTTATTGAGCCAAATTATTTTGAACTAGTACCAAAGTGTTGGAAGTGATAACAACATTAGGATTGTAGTTATTCTACATATTTTAGCCATGTTGCCCTTGTCCTTAGTTTTGACCTTGGCCCTGACCTTGGTAATTCCCCTTATATGATGGCCTATTTTATTAAAAGGCTTACTATTGAGGTTGATATGAACCTTGATAAGGCCTATTAAATTTTTGTTACCTCTTAACATTTACTAGCTCATTTCCTAGAGATTGAAACATGTTCTTGAGTTCTCGGAAGATCATTTTCTCTTGTGAATCACTAGATCCACTAGTGGAAGCTTTCTCTTGTTTTGGTGTAGGTATTAAAAAAATTCTTGTTGTAGGAGGAATGGAATATAGTGGAGGGATAGTAATGGGAGGTGGTCTAATTTTAGGAAATAAGGGCATTTGTGGTCTAGGTGTAATCTTCCTATCTTGAACCAAAAAAAATTCTTCTTTGATGGCCACCTCATAAGCATTTGGAAGTATATTACCCCCCATAGATTGGATCATCATTTATATATCACTATTTAAATCTTTCAAATAATATAGGAAGTCAAAGTTAGGGGTTGGCCTAATTGAGATTGAGATTCTATCCCAAGTTTTTTGGAACCTTGTGTTGAAGTCTTGCATGACTTCATGAGGATCTCTCCTAATGGTAGTTAGTTCTTGATAAGTGACAAATGGTCACTTTTGTCCTCAAATATTTTAAAATAGTACTCTCCCAATTGATTCTATGTTTGAATGGAATTATTAGCAAGGTTTCTATACTAATCTAGGGAATTTCCTTTAAATAAGTATATAATAGACTAATAGATATATTTTCCTTAGTGACATTATGGATATTACAAAAATTGGCTATGTCCATGAGGTGATAAAAAGGTGTTGTAGCTTGGTCACCAACATAATAAGGAACACTTTTAAGGGATATAACTAGGATAGGATCATATTGGGAAAGGTCTAGAGCACTTTGGCCATAAAAAGCCACATCTCTAGGGGCTTCCATGGCTATGAAAGGGTTTAATAAAGGTCTTCTTGTAAGGGTAGGCATTGAAAATGACCTAGGAGCAAAGGTTACCTAATATGAATGTGTATTGGCAAACCTTAATATTTTTTCTAAATTTAAAGGTAATTCAATAGATTTAAAGGGAATACCTCTTGAAGATGAACTTTTTTTCACCTTTGACATGAGAGACATCTATCATTCTATACTAGAGTGTTGATTCTTCTTTTTTGAGTCATTAGATGTTGTTTTTTGGGAGCTTAACTACTAAAAATTTGATCAAAATTGCATAAACTTTAATCAATCTTCCTTTTAGACTATGGTCCCATCAGACATGATAGAAACTATTGTAGGCTCAATTTTCACCCTTGGGGAGAGTTTTTCAGGATCCCTCTAATTGAGATACATGATGGGAACAAACCTAGGCTATGGGTCACATATGGTGGGGTTAGACCTCTAGAGAAGGTTGGATTCTTGATGATGCTCACCTAAAAATAATGTTTCATAGGGAAAAGGGTTATAAAAATGATAAGGGCTAATAAGAAGGATAAAAGGGTGATAAACCAAAGTTAAATGGACTCTCATACAAGATTTAACACACACTAGATCAAGAAAAGACAATTATGGCTTACTTGATCTCACATTCTCACTAGATGCATAAATTTTTCATATAAGAAGTTACAAGTAGAACACTAATCTAGACCTAAAAAATAGATTGAAAATGCCATAAAATAGGTAATCAAAATAACATTAAACTAGGAAGAATATCCTTTGCAAATTCACCATACACATGCATACTAAGCATTAATTAAAGATAAGAGATAGGAAAAGAATTGATCCTATTACTTCAAAAGGTAGTTCTTATAATATTTTGATAGGGTTTAACCATGTCAAAAGAGCACACTTTTGAAAGAGTCTCAATGAGTATCCTTTCCAAAAAAATAATGATAAATTTTAAGAGATAAGAGCCCCTTAAATTAGATGAGGATATATAAGAGATTAAAGAGGGAGAAAATGTGGGAGAATGCCACTTGAGAAGAAACACAACATCTTAGGTTATTAATTAAAACTAAACTACCACCTTTTGTTCCTTATCCAATGAAAACCTTGCCACCTTTTTAATCAATTAGGATACTACCCATGGCCTATTAAGTGAGAAAGTCCCCAAAGGTTTATAGGATGCATTGCATGAACCTAGCTACAGTTCCCAATATTGGACCTTTTCTTTAATCCTTCATGCCATCTCTCGCTTGAAGACAAAACTTCATGCTCATAGATCTGATAGAATCATGACTTTATGCATGTTAGGTAGATTTTTGTTGAAAATATGACCATGATAAATGATAAGGACCCTTTTCATTAATCACATATATGATTTATATCTATGTTTAGATCATATGTCCATACTATAGACAAAAAACTAATCTAAGATTATTGGTTTTCCTATAGCTACCATATTAACATAGACTATAAACTATATATCCCCCTTTTCTAGATTATAATAGGTATAAATAAACCCATTATATCTCTATAGGAACCAAGAGTTTACCATATACATGGACCCTTATTAAAAAGGCAAAGACAATTGTAAAAATAATCCTACCCAATACAAATTTACCAAATAGAGGTGTGTTTATCTCTAATGGTGGTCCCTTTAAGGGTGTTAAATCGAGCTTCAATGGAAGAAAGATGATCCTAAAAGACCTATTTTATTCTTGTCAGAAATGGTCCCTAATTTTTTTTTCAAAATTCTTGGGATTTCCTTTTCTTTAATTGGAGATGGATATTAGACTCAACTCATTGACTTGTTGACCCATCTCACTCCATTAGATATTGCTTGTCTAGATAAATGTTGATCGATGATCCTCTGCTAGTTGAATATGCTATTGAAACTTATCATGGACACATTTGATTTTGAGATTAACTAACCCCTTTGACCTCTGCTCATCATTAGATCTAAATTTATGGTCAAATATGTGAAATTAGATCTACCTAGGACCCATTTTTTGAAAACCAATATCTATTTACTGGATCATAAAATTGACATCTTCATGACTCTCATTTGACATCTATGTGGACATATTTGACATCCCATAGAACATCAAATTTATGATCTAATGGATTTTTGATTGATCTCTAATTTGACATCTGCACAAAAATTAATCAATTTTTGACAAACTTTGAAGGATTATATCTAGAAGCGAAGAGGTCATGGAGGCACCAATTTTTAGGAGATGTTCTTAATACTAAAAAGAGTGAACCCACTTGATCCACTTACTCCTGGAGATTTCTAGGTGTGTTTACAGATTGTTCAAGTGAGTTGACCTATGTGTTTTTTCATGACGTTCATGTTCATATAATGGTCAAAAATGGCTAAGTATGGAACTTAGCAAATCCTATCTAAGGAGCCAACTTTGAACATGCATAACTTTTATTGTGCTTAGATGCATGGCCTAAAACTTAGCACATATTTTCCCAGAACCAAATTGAATAGATTCATGTAACCATTTTCTCCTAAGAATAACACATGTAAGATATGACCTCATCAATATTCTCACTCAACTCTATTTGAGCTTATTTGTAAATTGGCTAAGTATGGAAACTTAGGGAATTTTGTGTGAGAGGCCAACTTTTAATCCTCATATCTTCTGATGCACTTTTTTAGATGACCTAAAACCTAGAAAATATTTTCTTGAGACTAATTTTAATAGACCCATATGAATAATTATTCTTGACTCATCCACACATGGCAATGATGGTTTCAACAAACTGCCTACTTAGAATTTCTACCACTAGACCCAAAATGTTTAAATGAACACAATGAAGAACTAGATGAATGTTATGCACTTCCATACTCATTCCAAGTACTCTTGACATCCAATAGGGTCTATGAATCACTTTAAACTTATCCTTTATAAATTGGAAAATTACACTTTAATTGAACTTAAAATGTTTCAAAATCTTTGTGAGTAAAATGAGATGTTTGGACCACTCATTCCATCCAAAATTTTTGTTCACCTACTCATTCATGAACAACATGGTATATTTGGGCATAAGCTTGGCATGTGGGCCAAAATTAAACAACGAGTCTAATTTTAATTATTTTTACAAAAAATTAATGTAATTTACCTAACTTTTCCAAGTGTTATTGATTTCTATAATTTTCTTAATTATCCATATTTTCTATAATTTGTCATTAATTTTATCAAGTTTGGTCTAATTTTAATCTAATTTTACCCTAATTTCTAAAATTTTGAATAATTACATATAATTTTTTAAATTTATCACATCTTTTTTATAATTTTGATAGTTTTCTTTTATTTTCGCATAATATCATCAAATTTGGTCTGATTTTACTCATTTTTTACTTATTTTACTCTATCACAGAGATAGTGTTTTTAAATTCCATGAACTAAATTCATAAGAATTTGGTTAAGCTATGTAAGAGATTTTAAAAAAAAATTAATGTAACACTAACTGAACCATCATCATGATGGTTCACATAGTGTAACCTAAAAAATTTGTTAAAAAATCTTGTACATGGTTTAACCCAAAAACTTCTTCTTAATACTTACTCTAATTTTCCAGAGTTTCACTATTTTCCCCAATTTCTCTAATTTTCCCTATTTTTTACTATTTGTGTTAAATTTTAACAAATTTAACTCTAAATTTACCCTAATTTACTCTATTTTCATTAATTTTTATAATTTGGCATAATTCCCCTAATTTCTATTATTTCTTCTATTTGCCATTATTTTCCTTAATTTCATAAGTTTGAGATAATTTTATCAAGTTTGGCCTCATTTTAATAAGTGTAAATAAATTTTACTCTAATTTAATTAAATTACCCAAGTTTCATTAATTTTCATAATATTTTTTAACTTCCCTAATTTTTTTTAAAATTTTCATATTTATCACTAATTTTCATAATTTCATAAGTTTTGCTTAATTTAACTAAAATTCAACAAATTTTCATTATTTTTTATCCAATTTTTCATTTTCCAAAAATTTTAACTAATTTATTTGATTTTGTAAATGTTCCACTAATTACTTGATTAATTCTTATATTATCCATTTGTCTATAATTTTATACTTGTTTACAGAAGGTAAATCTAATTTCCCTATTTTTGCCATGCCTTTCATTAATTTATGTAATTTATATTTTTAAATTATTAAAAATAATTTACATATACTAACATATATCACTAATAATAATGTATAATATCATATAAATTATTCATTTGGTAATATGTAACTAGAAAAAATAAAAAGGAAACAATAAATTTACCTTCATTTCCACTGAAAATGACATGTTGCTAGTCTTTTCCTTCACACACTTTCTCCTCTTCAAATATTTAAAAAAAAATTGTAAATTAAAATGAGAATTTAATGGGTTATATAGGTGATCAAAATGAATCAACATCAAAAAATTGATGATGTAAAGGTGGAAAAAAAATGGTGTAATTTGCATCACCTTTTTTTTGCCACATTTGCATCACAATTTCCTTCAATCATAAAAAAAAAATGAAAATCAGAAAACCACTAAAATTATTAAAATTTATGGAAAAAATAAATTTATTTATAATTTATTTTATGGATATTCACAATCACTTCCTTGTAAATGGCCTTGATTGAGAAAAAGGTAGAGTGGAATTGGGAGGTTGATCCTCTAGTTGTGAATGATATACATGGTGAGGTTATTCCTTTGTCTATAAAAATCATGCTTTAGGGATTGTTACTTTGTTGATGTAAATAATTTGATGTGTTGTTGGTAATATTGACAATTGTATATGGAGTGTGAATAATTGGAATGCAAAAATTAATATTTTTCCTGTTTCTTATGAATTATGTGGGAGATAACTTAGGATAGTGATTGTCTAAGTTGTATGAACGTAAAGGATAATGACTCCACCTAATTAATAGTGAGTTTGGATGTTTTAGATATTATTTAAAATGCAATATAAAATTTTTATTATTTACATGACACTGGCAAAAAATTAGATGGAAAAGGAAAACATTCTTTCCTACTTTATATCATAAGAGTTTTTTCTTACAAGTAAAATTACTCTAGATGAATTTTTTATGCTCTAAAATTCTCTATAATATGTCAATAATGGGTTATAATAATATAAATTTCAAGTTTAATTACTAGGTTCTATTTCATGGGATGCCAAAGTTAGAATAACATTAGAAATATTGGACTTCATCAATGAGGACTTAAAATAAGGGACCAAAATGGTGTTGGATTCTTTAGGTATGTCACAAGGAGTATTAAATCTAGGAAATAAATCAAATTCATTTAAAATAGAATAATAATAAAGTTTCATAATGTTATTAATTTTATTAAAATTAGTTTTTGGTTGAATTTTGTTAAAAATGTCCTCATAATAGAGTCTCAAAATTACTTTTCTTGGGCAAGGCCAAATAAATATTGATAATCTAGAGTATAATCATCATCATATTTGGGAGTGGGAAGATAAATTTTGAATAATAAAACTAAATTTTTTATATGAGGAGAGTAATCATTATGGGATCTATTCTTAAGTGATTCTTTTATAATTTTTTTTGTAGGCTTCTTATGATATCTAGGCCATATGTTTGGAGGTAACTAATCAATAATGATTTGATGTGAATAAGTTTTTTTAAAATTAATATTTATCTCATCATGTTAATTATTATAAACTATGAGGTTTTATATAAATATCCAAAGGAGATTGATAAGGGCATAATAAACTCACATGGAATCGATGATATCATTTAAACATGTATATGCTTGAAAAGATATACATAGTAATTATTTGAGGATGGAAAGCTTGTAAACTATTTTTTGTTGAAATTTCTCACTCTTATAAGTTTTAGTGACTATTTATACCTATTTTATATCTTATTAATGAATTTTAAAATATAAAAATATATGGTTATCATTCAATTATTTTAAGGACAACTAATAAAAATGTTTTCAGAAAGATGAAAGTTAAAAATCATAACTTTCACTATAAATGTTTTATGAGGTATGACATGACATGTTTATATGCATCCCATGGGAAATATTTTTGTTTTATTTAAACTTGAAAATATATCTACAAATAATTTAGGTTTCTAGTTGAATATTTAAGGGATTTTATGGTGTCTGAGAAGATAATGCATGTGTAAACGTCTTCATCAATGAGGGCTTGTTTGACAAGCACTACACCAATTTTTATATTAGTGAATAGAGGGCTATAAATATGAAATATGATTTAATTTTAGATTATGTATTTAATAATAACTTAAATTACATATATTTATTGCTAATTTTTAAATTTGAATGGATGTTTCTTAATATTATTGCAATATACTCTCATTTAAACCATGTAATGGGATCTCTTGCCTAAATGAGGGAGGTAAATGAAATATAATATAAAATATAGATTACATAATATAATTATAGTGATTAAAATATGTTATCAAAATATATTAATGGGGTATTTACTTGGGAGATTGTATAGTTATGTAATGGGATCCTATTTGTTGAAGCTAGAGTATTATGTTTTGGACTGTGCCTTAAGAAGAGAAATCAAATTGATCTCAAATTTAGCCTTGTGAGGGGATGAGTATATATATATTTTTTCATTTTATTCAATATAATAGAAATGATAGATTATGTAGGTTTATTTATGAAATTTCATCCTAACTATTTCCATTAGAATATGACAGTATATTTTCCCTACATTAATAAACTGGGTGATGGTGTCAAATGTTGATTTTTTTTATGTTTGAGAATATTTCAAGAATTATTTGAATTTTTGGGTATTATTGTATGTTTATATATGTATTATGATTATTTTTATGAGGAAATTTTTGGGTTTTTAACATGAATTAATGCGTGTAATGGCATGTTTGATGCCATGCATTTGAGCTAAGTTTTATCCAATCATATAAGTATTAGGAGCAATTGTAGTTTCAATTGAATTAGCCTCTTATGTATTATTAGGAGGGTTTATAATATTTTATTTGTCTTAAAGTGATACATTTTTTTCTTGTAATGATCTAGTAAAGGGGTTTATATAAAATCTTAAGTGGGCATTAGGTTGGTAAATTTATTCTCACTTGTTTGTGGCTTGTTTTAAATTTTTAATCATTTGGAAATTATTGGTGTTTATATTTATCCATATAATAATGGGAAAAAAATTTCCCAAGAAGGAAGAGTGATAATATTTTAAAATAATGAAAATTTTCATGAGAATGTCCCCAATTTTCATGAAACCATAAAAAATTATGTCAAACTAGGGTCAAATGATTGAGGATGATGATTTGGTAACATTAATATAATTTATTACTTAATTAGAAGATAATTTATTCATTATCCTAGTTGATGATATAGTTGAAAAGTATTTTTGTGTTATTTTAGGATACATTGAAAATCTACCCAACACTAATTATAACAATACTCAACACACTTAGGAATGTTGGTAGATAGCCTTATCCTAAGTCTAAGCACTCACCTGAAGAATACACGATACAATGAGACCTAAGGTTACATATATCAATTTAATGATTAACACAAATGTGAATAAAACACATTATTCAAACCTTCCTTGCCAATTAAATCAATAAATATAAATGATAATTAGTAACCCAAATCTTCTCATTCATTAAAAAAATATATACAAAAGCTATATAAAAAAACTTAACATACAATAACTTATATTCATAGACCAATTCATAACACTTAAAAATAAATATTTTATAACTTATACAAATGTCTTAAATGAGATTTTTGGAGTCTTATTTGCATAATTTTCCCGACCAGCCTCACAATATCTAGATCTAGGTAGATTTCCTCTACTAAATTATATAATATATTTTCGATTTTAAAACATAAGATCATTTGATAACTTTATAACTAACCAACATATGCACCTTTATATTTTATTTAAAACTTATACTTTTGTCCATAATCTACATATATTCATCCCTTTTTATTGCTTGTTCTTTGGAATCCTTTCACACACATACTTTGTTTAGCCCTAACTATTAAAATGTTTGGAAAAACCTAAAACACCTATGTATTAACACACATACATCATTAGAACCTATGAATACCATATAAAATCATTATACTCAGTAAAAAATTATCATACATAATAATTCCAAATCATGGGGAAAACATTTCCCCATGCTTAAACACTTGTTTGTCCTTATACATGCCTTTACTATTCAACTTATTTCTTAATTATCATATCATCTGACATATCATTTTTCTTTGTATTACACATTCAATATATTGATGACTCTTTCTTATGTCATTTTATCTAATTTTTCCCATATTTATGTTATAATTTTCAATTTTTAATTTATTTATTTGATTTCTTTTAATAGGTCTATGATCAAGGTCGAATCATTTGGACTTGTTGTATACTTTTTTTTTAGTTGTAAAAACATTTTTTATTATGCCTTTTTTTAATTTGTCAAGGTTTCCCCCTCCTTTAGCATAAGATTTTAAAATTGTAGACAAATTTTGTGTATGTCATTATTATTTTTCCATATTTGACATACAAATATTTTAATTTTTGAGTTTTTTATTTTATAGGCATTTTCACTCTATGCAACCATGCGTGATTTCATTCTATTAGAATAAAAATGGGGTCTAAGATAATTGAAACAACCTCAAGACATCACCCAAATTAAATACATACTTCTATAACATTATTTTAAGGATACACATATATGTGAAGCTGTAATGATTAAAATATATTATTTAAAAAATGTGAGGAAATAAAAATATGGCATCCTCATAGGAAAATTATAATGATAGAAATGAGCTACCTTCATGCATACCTTCATATATCCTCTAGATTAATCAATAGATAAGTAAGGAGATTTTGGACAAGAAGGAATATTATCTTTAGGGATAATATCTCAAAATATATAAAAAATATTTTTAATACAACCACTAAAGTTATATTATTGTTTATAAATAAGTTATTATATACATAAGATATGAATAATAATGCACACATAAGGTGTGCATTATCCATAAATAATATAATTAAAAGTACAAGTTATAAAATAAAATAGAGTATGTACTAATATATAATAAAATCACCCTTAATAGGTACTCTATAATTATTAGAGGATGAATGAAGATACACTAGCATATGTAATATTAGAAATGATTTTTTGTAGGGAATTGTATGAACCTCAGTACGCCGCTTAAGAGAAACATGAAAAAGTGAGGCAATAGGTATCCATGTATAATAAGTAGAATGAGTGAAATGTTAATTCAAATAGTTGAACTAAATATGAGGCTAACACTTCTATATATGTCAATGGCCCAAATAATGACAAATCCTAATGGATACCATTTAATCCTATAGTAATACATGGGTGTTGAGGCAATGTAACCATCAAGTCAATAAGGAAATGGTGTTGAATATTAGGATACATTTGAAACTATAGGATATAAAACATTATACACTAACATAGATGAATACATTTTTTTACCATCAATATCCATATGTGATGCTAGAATTATGTGTGAATATATAAACATATAAAAAATTGATACAACTTTATTTTCCATCTCCCCCACCATATTTATCCTTTTGTCTACCATATTTAACCTTTTGTCCACCTCATCTACTTTCTCCTCAAAAAAACTATTTATGTTATTAACACTCATTACATGCTCCTCCCCCACCCAAATACTTTTATTCCTTGTGATGTCATTTCTTTTATTAATGTAAGCATATTCCTAATTTCTACTCAAATTTTGCTCATTGACTCTAGGTTGTTGATATCCTCTCCTCATATGTTAGGCCTTTAATTATTAATTAGTTATATATAAATTCTTACTTGGGTTTCCATCATGAATTTATTATTCACCAAGTTAATTTTTTTAAGATACTCTACACTCTTTTTAGCCTCTTGATAACCTTGAATCTCAAATTTTATAATACACAAAGTAAATTCTATATCTATTTTATATAAACATAAAATGTCTTGCTACATTATAAAATTGTCAGATGTATAGACCTTACTACCTTGTATTCTTTAATTTAGGTTGTCTGTAAGAAGATAAAAAATAATAATTATGTTTATAGTTGTATACATATATATTTTTTAGTCACTAAATTTTTTGATCATAGGACTTGTCAGAATATATTTGTCCCTAAGTGCACATCCTAACGAGTGCATTAGGATTAGGTTGGGATGCTTTTTGGTAATTTATAATATATTGTAATATTATTGTATATCATACTTTTCTACACTCATTATCTTACTATATTGTCATTTAGCTTCATTTAGTGATCTTTTCCATTTAGTCCACCTCCTCTACCTAGTTTTATGTTTGTCCTCGAATAAATCACCCATGTCAAGATAGTTTTATTTGGTATGTGTGTTTTACAGTATAAAAATAACCAAAACTTTTTGTTGACCAATTTTGCCCAACAAGAAAAATTTTGGTCCCCTTTTTGTCTCTTGTTGTTTTAGGCCTTTTCTTTTGATTTTGTATAGGTCTTATAAAATCTATGGACTCTACAGGAATATTTTTAAAGGATTTAGCAATTCCCTTTAGGATTCATGTTTCTACAGACTCAATTGGTTCAGTCATTTGGTTCAACTGGATGTTTCATCGGCACTTGGTTCATCCATCTTCAAGTTCAAATGGTTTTGTTTCAAGCTTTGGTTCAATGGTTTGGTTCGATGAGTTCGGTTCAAGGCCACCAGTTCAACATTGGTTCAACACCTAGTTCAAAAGATTACTTGGTTCATCGACCTAGTTCAATCAGTCTGCTCATTGACAAGTTCATTGGTGCACAATGGTTGAACCATTTGAACAATTGAACTATTTTTGGTTCAATGGCTGGGTTTAAGGGTATGCCCAGTTGGTTGAGGGGCAGTCTTCAAGTTCAAATGCCTTTGCGAAGGGTAGGCTTTTCAAAGAATAAGGAAACTCAAAGGATTTTAGATTTTGTTTAAGTCTTGAATTCCTTCAGACTCTTTGTTCAAAGGAATTCCTTTGGATAAAAAGTCTCAAGGAATTAAGGCCATAGTTCAAAGCAAAATGCCAAAGCCAGGGAGAATTTCTGTAGGCTTTTTGTCAGTGAGAAAATGTCCATGGACAAAAGTCTACAAGAACCCAAGAAGCTCTAGAGGAACAAAGGACCCACCGAAGGACCTCGAAGGGCAGATGCCCTCGCGAGGGGACTCTCGACAAAATACAAATGTCACTTTCAAAGGCCAGAGGCTCACCTCCCCTTTGGGAAGGTGCTAGGAAGAGATAAAAGGCAAGGAGTGCTCACAGAGAGGGCCGAGGAAGACAAATCCCAAAGAAAAGCTAGTGAAGGACCTGATGACCTATTGCCAAAGCAATGATGTCCTAGAAGCTGTAAAATTCAAGAAAGCAAATTAGCCATTGGTTTTCAAAGTGATGATGGCTGTAAGAATGTCAAAATTAGCATAATGAAATAGTTTTTTGCTTTCAAAATGAAAGAGTGCTAACCATGGAAGGCCCAGAAATGCGGCAACCCGCTAGAAGTTCACCCCCGAGGGCTGAAAGAGCTAGAAGAGACAAGATAGGGAAAAGACAAAATGACAAGGATGGAGTGATCAGATAGTCCAAGTGGCAAAGGGAAGTGCCAATTCAAGAAGTGACTCTAGCAGGTGAAATAGTGCCTACAAATTGACCATTAGAGACGTAAATAGCTAGCAATGCAACCAGTTTTATCCATTTTGCATTAATGAGTGGACAAACCATGTAAATCACCTTGAAGAAGTGGCCTTAAAAATAGACAAAAGGCATAGATCATTAATGTTTTGACCAGCCCGCTCTTCCCAATGAAGGGATGCAAATGGGCCACTTGTAAAAAGGGGTGCCAAAAGGCCTCATTTCTTCTCTTATATATTGAAGACTTGTCATTTGAGAAAGGATCTTCAATATTTGTAAGGTGTAGCCCTAGAAATTTTTTCACCTGAATCAATAAACACATTTTTACCTCTATCTTGGATAGATATTTCTATGTATGTCTTAAGTGTTGGTTTGTGTTCAATCATTATTTCTTGATGCTTTCACAAGCCCAACACCAACATATCTATTGCCTACAAGGTGCCACTTCTATAGCTGACAGGGGAGTTCCATTTGGAGGTAATGAAATAGAAGAAATCACTTGCAGTGTGCATTTCACAACACCTAGGTCAATTTCTATTTTTCTATATTTTCATTAAAGCCTCCCTGTCAAGTTCTTGCAGTCTGGTCCTTCTGCCAAGTCTGAAGTGTATGTATGTGTATGTCTGATTTAAAGAGTGGATGTGAGAAGGTCAACTTATCTTGGTGCATCACCTCTTTAGAGTAGTTTTTTTTTCCTGCATCTTTCTCCCTTTTCATCCCCCCCAGTATGTGTGTGTGTGTGTGTGTGTGTGTGTGTGTGTGTGTGTGTGTGTGTGTGTGTGTGTGTGTGTGTGTGTTAGCACTTGCTAGAATGAACATGATGCATCAGAGGGAGCTAGCCCTTACCTAGAGACTCTCCCCTCTAGATTCACTAGTCCCATAGGTGAGAGGGGAGTTTCCATTGTTGCGTGAAGAACACAGGAGCTCAACCTTCTTACCTCAGGTGCAATATTTTGCATCAATAATTTTTGGCATGCCCGATGGGACCTAGTTATACAACTCAGTAAGATTTCAAGATTGATGCTAGTCCTTTTATAGTAAATCAAAGATTTCCAGCATTTGGCGACTCCACTAGTAAGATCTTTAGTTTTCCAAATAAGACTAGTTTCTTAACTTTCTATGCCTAAAGTCACCACAAGGTCTGCTTCTAAAGGGGTTCCTTTCAATTTCATTGAGTTGCCTTTGAACTCAGAAAAAAGACTAAGATTTGATAGGACCCATCCTTATTCAACAAGCCACCCTCCTAGACCTATTGTAATGCCTACGTAGCAGAGCCATAGTTACAGCCCATCCCAGCTATGGCATTGCCCTTTATGGCTTTTCATGGTCAGAGCCCCTTGAATCTCCCATGTTATGATCTAATCCTAGGAACAACCCTAAAAAATGTGCCTTATTTTAATGGAGAGGGACCCATCATAGTCATTGAGCACATTAGGAATATTTCTAGCCTCTATAATATTTACAATGTCATGAAAGAAAATATTGCCATTAGATTGCTAGCATTGTCTCTCAAAGGCAAAGCTCTTGACTGGTATGAGACCTTACTTGTAAATTCAATCCATTCCTAGAATGAATTAGGTACTTAGTTGATAGACCATTTTGGGGAAAAGAGTGATGGCCTCTCGCTTGCTAAGCAGCTGACGACCATAAAGAGAGCTCTGCATGAATATATGCAAGATTTCAACACGTAGTTCTAGAAGACTTGGGATAAAATCCCCATTTTAGTAAGACTGAATCCCAGCTATGTTGTCTTGTATTATTTAAAGGCATTAAATAGTGATATTGTAGTAATGATACAATCCATGGGAGGGCATATACTGCCTGCTACTTATGACATAGCCATAACAGCTAAAAATTGCTTAGTATAGGCTGGGAAAATAGCCCCTAGACCTCACATGCCAGTATTCCCAAAAATCCTACCTCTAATTCAAGCCATTGCTCCCACATTGGCTCCTCTACCTACCATAGAGATACTAGTTGCTACTCCATCCAATGAGATTCATGAAATTAAAAGTCTATTGCAGAGCATGTCAAATGAACTTGTGGCTCTTAAAAGGCAACAAGCTCAAAGCAACAGACCAAATCAAGGATACCATCATTACAGTTAAGCCCCTAGACCCCCTTTCCAAAACTATAATCAAGGATGGGGTCAGCTTACTTAGACTAGGCCATTTCAAAACTACAATCCAGGCCTCCCTTCATCATCTAAAGTCATGGTGCCTGTTCAGAACAATCTAGTATAGGAACAACCAAGTTGTTCGACCATGTGATATGGTCAGGAACAAGCTTTTTATACGAATGAGATGATGAGTTATTTATAGAATGTAGACAATTAGGTAGCCACTCATTCCCAAGTCTTTGAGGCTCCAATGTAGCCCAGCATGAGTAGCAATCAGACCCAACCTGATTCTACCCTTATAAATCATCTGGAAGGGGAATTTTATTCAATAAATTATGTGGGCATCCTAGACAACCAGGCCAACTGTGTTGTATCCAACACAATATTTAAGAGGATATCATTGGGAGAAGCCCAGGTGACTACCCAATCAATAACTACACCTTCTTCATCACACTCAAATCAGAAAGCCCCAAATTTTAGATAGCCATTTGACCTTCAACCCCTCAGCCTATAGCTCAAGTTGGAATTAGCCCCAAAGAAAACTTGAAAGGGGCCACTCCTCAAGTCAATATAGTGGACCAAATGAATAAGCTGCATATGAACATTTCTTTATGGGATTCATTGTCTCTACTAGGACAAAAGGACATGCTATAAAGAGAATTACTTGAGCTGGATCGACAAGCTATCCCAACAAGCATCGATAATGTCTTAATGATGAATGGATAGCCTTCCATTTTAGGTCAAGTAAAGAAGGAAGAGAAAATTCCCCATTTCTATGTGTCCTTGGTTATAGGGGATTTCTTGGTGCACAACTGCATCATTGACAGTGGGGATAGTACCTCAGTGATGCCCAAGTGCATTGCTAACAAGATGGGGCTAAAATATGAAGAGATGAATAAGGGAGTCCTGCAGGTAGATGGGACACCTAAAAAAATAGTCAATATTTTGAAGGGTTTAAGCTTGACATTGCTAACCTTCTCAATTCCCCATGATATAGTGGTAGCAGATGTTCCTCCTTATTTCACAATTTGCTTGTCTAGGGACTTCACATCAAAGATAGGTGGCTATCTAGTAATGAATTGGTCCTATCTAGTTTTTAGAACCAAGTATGGGACCAAAGTAAAGATTGAATCTAAGCTACTCTACAAGGATCATCTAGAACCATATTCACCTAAGGCAGCGAATGTTAGTTACACCATTATCGACCCAAAAGAGCCCCAGACAGATCAATTGTTGTCCTCTACTCTTGAAGGAGTTATAGACCTACTCTTGGATGAGTGGGGAAATGATGACTTCAAGCATGATCCCTACAAGTTCATAGAGGAGGTAGGCCTTGGAGTCTATTGCATACATGAGGAAGGTGCCTTCATACCAAATATAATGAAGGCAAGCCAAGAAGACATAGGCCTATGGCAGCTGTATTTTGATGATTCCAAAATTAGGCTGGGAGCTGGTGGTGGAGCGATGTTAGTCTCCCCTTTAAAGGAGAGGTACTTTTTAGCTTTCCATTTCCAATTCTCTTGCACAAGAAATGTTTTAGAATATGAGTCCCTTATCCATGGTCTAGAATGGGCAAGAAAAAGAGGGATCAAGGAGTTACAAGTTTTGGGAGATAGTGAGCTGATTGTAAATTAGGTGAGAGGCCTGAATCTGACCAAGAATTCCTTGATAAATTACTAAAAGCATAGGGTCTGGGACTTGGTGGAATATTTTCTCACTTTCAATATTGCCCCCATTCCAAGAGAGTAGAACAAACAAGTAGATAGGCTAGCAGCAATTGGTGCTCAGTTCGATGTTTCTAGGGAAATAAGTCGAGACTATGGTTCACACTACTTGAAGGTGGTAGTTCAGCCCTCCATCCCTGACAACATTACAAATTGGAAGGTTTTTGAAAATGACCAGCAAATAGCTTTCTTCCTAGAGGAGGAAGCTGAGTTCACAATACAAAACTAGGTGAAGCTATAACAGTAATATGGAAACCAGATTGTTTAATTAAAGAACAATAAGCTCCCTAAAGGTTTGGTCACTCTTGAGAGCATCTTAAATGGAGATGACCAATTGAAGAATGACAAGGCATGTATCACAACTAAGGAAGATAATTATGAAAGGGTTGAAATCTTCAAGAACAAGCTGCTTGTGCTTGGAAAAGTCTACACGGTTCAAGAAAGGTAGGCTTTCATTTTGCTATGTCAAGAGTTTGCTGATGTTTTTACATGGGACTACACTAATTTGAAGGGCTTCAACCCAAGACTCACCCAGCACACCATTGAATTAGAAGAAGGTGCTAGGCTAGTCACGTAGAAGTAGAGACCTGTCAACCTGATGATTGAGCCTCTCATGTAGAGGGAACTGGCCAAATTGATTGAGTTTGATATTATATTTCCAATCAAACATTCCTCATGGCTGGCCAATCTTGTTTTGGTTAGAAATAAGAATGGGGAGATCAGGCTATGTGTCAATTTTAGGGACCTTAATAAAGTCTCTTTAAAAGATCATTATCCCCTCCTAAACATGGAGTGGATCCTTCAGAAGGTAATAGGTAGTGATCATTTCTCCCTCTTGAATGGATATTCAGGGTATAATCAGATTGTAGTGAAAGGCTGTGACCAGCACAAAACAACCTTCACTACTAAATGGGGAATGTTCACCTACAAGAAGATCCCATTCGGGTTGGATAATGCTGGTGCTACCTTTCAGTGAGCCATGGACATGGCTTTTAGAGGCTTGATAAACAACAATGTGATGGTATACCTTGATGATGTGACGGTTTTATCCAAGGAAGCAAGCCAACACATGCAACACCTCAGGCAGATTTTTGAAAGACAGGGAATTTGGCATCTCTCTTAATCCAAAGAAATGTGTGTTTGCTATTTATGAGGGGAAACTCCTTAGCCACATCATGTCTAAAGAGGGCTTATCCATTGACCCCAAAAGAGTTTGTTTTATCTTGGAGATGTCCCTAGCTAAGCACAAGAAAGGCCTATAGAGCTTCTTTGGCAGGATAAACTTCATTCAGAGATTCATTCCAAATTTTGCAAGGATAGTCAAGCCACTAACCTCTATGCTGAGGAAGGGTGAGGAGTTCAAGTGGACAACCCAAAGGAAAGATAGCTTTGAAGCCATCAACTAGGCCATAACTTGAGCTCCTACTTTGATTAGCCTTGACTTCAATAAAGACTTCAACCTCTACACTTTTAGCAATGAAGAGGTGATCTATGCCATGCTTACCAAAGTAGATGGTGATGACCTCGAATAACCACTTGATTTTTTTAGTCAAGGGCTAGAGGATTTCAAAGTTAGATACATGTATGTGGAGAAGCAAGTCTTGGTAGTAGTGCAGAGCCTAAATAAGTTTAGGCATATGTTGTATAATATTAAAATTCACCTCATGGTTCCACATCCTAGCATCAAGGATTTATTGACCAATCGAGACCTAAATGAGAAGAGAGTGGGGTGGATCACCAAGGTGATGGAGTATGATGTAGACATCAAGATCACCAAGCTGGTGAGGGGTAGAGGCTTGTGCGAACACCTTTCTATGGACTTCAAGTAGAAAGGGGAAGACAACTTACTAATTCATGATGTAGCTACAGTAGAAGAACTAGCTATCATAAGGGATTGGACATCAAACTTGAGGTATTTCCTTCTCACTAATGAGTGCCTATAGAATCTTGATAAGATTAGAAGAAGGTACTTCAGGCTCCAATCTCTCCCTTATGTTTTGGTTGATGGAGTATTGTTTAAGAAGGATCTTTGTGAGGTTCTTTTAAGATGCATTAATCTAAACTAGGGTGATAAAGTATTGTCTGAGTTCCACGATGGACTAGTAAGTGGTCATTTTTCTCCTCGAGCTACTGCAGTAAGGATAATGAGAGTTGGCTATTTTTGGCCTACTCTTTTTAGGGACACCCATGCCTAGGTAAGAAAGTGCTAGAAGTGTGCACTTTTTGATGGGAAACAATGGTTAGTTTTCAAGCCTCTATAGCCTATTCAAGTGGAACAACAATTCATGCAGTGGGGCCTAGACTTCATAGGGATGATTAATCCTCCCTCTAATGCTGGACACAAGTGGGTCTTGACTACCACAGACTATTTCACAAGGTGGGTGGAAGCTATTGATTTGAAGGAGGCAAATAAAAGTGTGGTCCTAAAATTTTATGAGGACCTGGTGACAAGATTTGGGGTCCTAGCCACCATAATCTCAGATAACACCTTGGCTTTTCTAGGAACCAAAACAAGTGAATGGGTGCTAAGGTATGGTATATATCTTAACACTTCATCTAATTATTATCCATAGGGGAATGGGCTAGCTGACTCCACCAACAAAAACTTGATTAGGATCATAAAGAGGACCATGGAAGAAAATTAGAGGACTTGGCATGCCAAGCTGAAGACAACTTTGTGGGCTGATCGAATCACTCCAAATAGAGCAATCAAAAATTCTCCATATACGCTCGTATATGGAAGGGAATCTAAGCTTCCCATCTCACTTGAATTTCAAGCATTGGACCTCACTCGCCAGCTGCAATTAGAAGAAGGAAGTAGCATGGAGGTCAGGCTGTGTGAGCTGATGGAGCTCTAAGAGACAAGAGATTGAGCTATGGCTTTTATGACCAATCACCAACAACAAATAAAGAGACACTTTGACAAGAAATCTTCATCAAAATATTTCTCTGAAGGAGACATTATCTTGAAATGGGATGAAGACTGAGCTAAGCCTAGAAAGCATGCAAAATTTAACACCCTATGGAGTGGCCCATACATAATCACTCAGTGTAAGAATCATAATGCATTCCAACTCTCTAGGTTGGATGGTGAAGAACTGCATATCCTAGTTAATGGGATACATTTGAAGCATTGCCACTAAGTCTCCTTTCATATGTATATATTTTCCCTTATTTTCTTTCCCTATTTTCCCTAAGTGTTGTTGCACAAGTGGTAGTTTTCTTAGTCTTGTGTGTGTTTTCATTTATTTGGAGGTAAATCTGCATGATTGATTCTATATTTATCAGAGCTATTACTATTTTTAAGTTACCATTTGACTCTGTGCCCAATGGACTACAAGGCAACTAGTCTTGAAGCATAATAGGCATGCTTCCCCTGGGAGTCACCAATTTGTTGACCAATTTTGCCCAATAGGCAAAATTTTGGTCCCCTTTTTGCCTCTTGCTGTTTTAGGCCTTTTCTTCTAAATTTGTATAGGTCCTATAAAATCTATGGACTCTATAGGAATATTTTTTAAGGATTTAACAGTTCCCTTCAGGCTTCATGTTTCTATAGACTCAGTTGGTTCAGTCATTTGGTTCAACTGGATGGTTCACTGCCACTTGGTTCATCCATCTTCAAGTTTAAACAACCTTGTTTCAAGCTTTGGTTTAATGGTTTGGTTTGATGAGTTTAGTTTAAGGCCATTGATCCAAAATTAGTTTAGCACCTAGTTTAAAAGTTTACTTGGTTCATCAGCCTAGTTCAATCAGTTGGCTCATTGGCAAGTTCATTAGCACGCAATGGTTGAACCATTTGAACTGTTGAACCATTTTTGGTTTAATGGCTAGGTTCAAGGGTATGCCCAGTTGGTTGAGGGGTATTATTCAATTTCAAATGCCCTTGTGAAGGGTAGGATTTTCAAAGAATAAGGAAACTCAAAGGATTTTAGATTTTGTTTAAGTCTTAAATTCCTTCAAACTTTTTGTCTGAAGGAATTCCTTTAGACAAAAAGTCTGAAGGAATTCGGGCTGTAGTTCAAAGCAAAAGGCCAGGGCAGGGGAGAATTTCTGTAGACTTTTTGTCCACAGGAAAATGTCCCCAGACAAAAGTCCATGGGAACCCAAGAAGCTCTGAAGGAACAAAGGACCCGTCGAAGGACCTTGAAGGGTAGATGCCCTTGTAGGGGGACTCTCAACCAAATACAAAGGGCACTTTCAAAGGCCAGAGGGTCACCTCCCCTTTGGGAAGGTGCTAGGAAGAGATAAAAGGCAAGGAGTGCCCAAAGATATGGTTGAGGAAGACAAAGCCCAAAGAAAAGCTAGCGAAGGACCTGATGACCTATTACTAAAGCGATGACATCTTAGAAGCCATCAAATTTAAGAAAGCAAATTAGCCGTTGGTTTTCAAAGTGATGACAACCGTAAGAATGTCAAAATTAGCATAATGAAATAGTCATTTTCTTTCAAAATTAAAGAGTGCTAACCATGGAAGGCCCAAAAATGCAGCAACCCACCAGAAGTTCACCCTTGAGGGCCAAAAGAGTCAGAAGAGACAAGATAGGGAAAAGACAAAATGACAAGCATGGAGCAAGTAGATAGTCCAAGTGGCAAAGGGAAGCACCAATTCAAGAAGTGACTCCAGAAGATGAAATAGTACCTACAAATTGACCATTAGAGACACAAATAGCTAGTAATGCAATCAATTTTCTCTATTTTGCATTAATGAGTGGACAAACCATGTAAATCACCTTGAAGAAGTGGCCTTACAAATAGACAAAAGGTGTAGCTCATTAATGTTTTGACCAGCCTGCTCTTCCCAATGAGGGGATGCAAATGGGCCACTTGTAAAAAGGGGTGCCAAAAGGCCTCCTTTCTTCTCCTATATATTGAAGACTTGTAATTTGAGAAAGGATCTTCCATATTTTTAAGGCATATCCCTGGCAAAATTTTCACCTGAATCAATAAATTCATTTTTACCTCTATCTTAGACAGATATTTTTGTGTATGTCTTGAGTGTTGGTTTGTGTTCAGTCATTGTTTCTTGATGCTTTCACAGGCCTAGAACCAACATATCTATTGTCTACAAGGTGCCACTTCTGTAGCTAACAGGGGAGTTCCATTTGGAGGTAAAAAAATAGAATAAATCACTTCCTGTGTGCATTTCATAGCACCTAGGTCAATCTCTATTTTTTTTGTATTTCATTAAATCCTCCCTATCATGTTCTTGCAGTCTAGTCCTTCTACCAAGTCTGAAGTGTATGTATGTGCATGTCTGATTTAAAGAGTGGATGTGAGAATGTTGACTTATCTTGGTGCATCACCTCTTTAGAGTAGTTTGTTTTTCCTGCATCTTTCTCCCTTTTCATCCCCTCAGTATATATCTGTGTGTGTGTGTGTGTGTGTGTGTGTGTGTGTGTATGTGTGTGTTAGTACTTGCTGGAATGAACATGATGCATCAAAGGGAGCTATCCCTTACCTAGAGACTCTCCCCTCTAGCTTTGCCAGTCCCACAGGTGAGAGGGGAGTTTCCATTTTTGCGTGAAGAAGGCAAGAGATCAACCTCCTTGCCTCGGGTGCAATCTTTTGCATCAATAGTTTTCCTTTTAGTTCTTATATAACTTTTAAAATATATTGGACCCACTAAATATAAATTTTTCCCATTTTTTACAAACTTGGTATGGCCAATAGTTATATTTTTGATCTATTTTGTTACACTATATTGATTCTTATCAAGTCTATTGACATATTTTATAGGTTAATTTTAGGAATTGATCTCTCTCTCTCTCTCTCTCTCTCTCTCTCTCTCTCTCTCTCTCTCTCTCTCTCTCTCTCTCTCTCTCTCTCTCTCTCTCCCTCTCTCACCCCCACATCTCTCTCTCTCTCTCTCTCTCTCTCTCTCTCTCTCTCTCTCTCTCTCTCTCTCTCTCTCTCTCTCTCTCTCTCTCTCTCTCTCTCATGTGTATAATAATCCCATATATAATATTTATAAGAAGCACACACTAATATTATCTGATTTCACATGAAAACATGCATCTATTAAAATAAAATATATTAGACTATATGATATTATACTTGTGGAGGTCTATATTTTCATAAGGTATTTGGATTTTTTGAGAAATAAGTTAAAGCAAACCTAGTATTTAGAGTCTTAAAAAATGATAATTATGCCTTTATCTTTACCCTTTGATCATCTACTAAATTTTTTGGGAATATACTTATTGTCATAAAATTGTGTACCTTAGGAACTATATTAAATCTCCTAAAATTTGATGCAATATTAAATCATCTCTCAAGTTGTCGGATCTTGTAAGAGAGATGAATCTCTAGGATTGAAAGGGCTAGCTCCCTAGATTCTTCTTTAAGTGCCTATCACCTAATTTAATGTTTGTTTATGAAAAGAGTTAGAAGCTTGCATAAAATGGAAGCTACACTAAAGAAGTGATGCACCAAGACATATACCATAGACTATCAAACTTCTACTCAGCAATAATGATTTCCAAGACCAATTCTATGCATTGAAGAATCCTAACATACTGTTTCAATATGAAGGTAGCATACTTGGGACAATTAACAAGATAACTGACCTAGGGATAGATTTCACACCATAAAGAGAATTACATACTTGAATAAGATCTTAGTACATTCAACACACTTCATATGACCTATTAAATTTAGAACTCTTGCTTAAACATGAAAGATAAAGGGAGTAAGGATGATACTATCACTTAGCTCTACTATACACCACTCAGACACTTAGAAAAAATGTTCAAAACTCAAAATTAGACTTGTATTAAATGTTAAAAGACAAAATTTAATGTCATATTAGTAGGGATTAACCATACCAATTGTGATTTCTTCATACAACAGCCAAAAGGCTTAATTTATAGAACTTAGAAGAATAAAGAGAAAAGAGAAGTTGAAGAGGCATAAGGACAAGTGTCCAAAGATGAAAATTAGTTATAATGTATGGAAGTAAGTTGGAAAAGGAGTTATATAACTTATTTAAATATGATTCCATCCCAAATTAGCCCCTTCTCTAAGTGTGGCATATCATCTCTTCAATCACTCTCTCTTATGAAATTTACTTCATCATGGGCTTTCTTGGGCATTCCAAAGTAGGTTATGGACAAGTGTCTCATGTGTGTTTATGAGATAAAGTTACAAAGGTGCCTTCACCTATAATGGGAGTTTTTCTAATCATGGATATTTTATTACACAAGGACCATCATCACCTTGCAACCATGATCAATCTCCCATAGGCCTTACTTGACAATTGACACTAAAATCTTTCAATTCTTCCTAAATGATCCATACTTTGGGTCTCATGACACATGGTAGATCACTTCATACACTTGGAACCATCAAACATACCTTAAAAGGTCTTAAAACTTAAGTTTCTATGATTTTTACTATATCACTTGAGATGTCACTTTAGAATGGCTGAAGTGAGAGACTTAGCAATGATACTTGTGAGTATTTCAAATATCTAATGTTATGGATATTTGGTTCAAGTCCCAATTTACCCTCCCAAGTGATTAGTATCCCATGGTCATCTTCAAGACCTAAAAAACATAAGAGAATGTCTAAAAAACCTGATTTATACTTGAATTTTATATATTACATACAATATGATTCATTTAATTTTATCCTCATGAAGTTTTCAATTAATTCTCTTTTATACTCATGGTCAAATTCATTCATTTGGAGGCACTTTTAGCTTTATTTCTTACATCGGGTCCTAAAATAGGGTTTTCAAGGGTTTTAAGTGCACTATCCCTTAAAGGATTATTCATAAATATGGCACATTATAATTTACTTAAAATTAAACTTAGGGATCCTTAGGGATGCTCTCCATCTTCCTTAAACACCTCAAGATCCTGTGCATAAGGTCGTGAAAGTTCTAAGCTTTTCCACTTGGCATTTGAGTCTTTCTTGTGCATTTTGTGAGGTCTATGAACATTTTCAAGCTTAAAATGGGTTATTAATGGATTTAATTACAAAAATTAGTTCATAAATATTTTTATATATTCCAAAAAAATTATTCAACCACTATAATGGCTCCATTAAAACTAGAACTGAAGAGTGACCCTGTTTTGAAATTGGGCGTAAACTTTGCCAATAGACCTGCTTGCACCTTTGACCCAAAAATGAGGTTCCAGTATTTTTATTTTCATTGAATGGGGTTTAAAACATATTTATTATTCCCCTAATAATTTATAAATCACTTTATAATCCTAACCGAGGTCAAAAATGAAAATGACCATCCTTACCAAATCCTTTGCTTACCATTCCTTGCCATGGTGACTACAACCTTTATAGTGTACGGTACCCTATTTTCCCTCAAAGATCCTAAAAAGTTTTTTTTAGGTTTTTATAGGTGTCCTAAATATTTTTCAACCTTTATTTTGTCTTTTCTTTCCTTTTGGTCATCAATTTCACCATTTTTCTCAAAACTATCATCTTCATGCATGGAAAAACTGCCCCTACTCTGAGACAAAATAAAGAGGGATTGAATTATTTACCTTGGTAAATTGACAATAAAATAGTGTATAAGGGTGATATTTATGTTTTTTTACCAATTTTTATCTTCTAAATCCAAGGATAGATCACCAAAATCTTCAAATTCCCAAGGTAGACTTTGAACCAAGCAACCTGTGAAGGTAGACAGGGTATAGATTATACTTTAGAGGTTTTATGGATTTCCTTGAGTTTTTTTAAGGAATTTATGGATTATTAATTCCTATAATGATTTATTGTAACCATATTCTATTCTATGGGCCCCTAAAACAACTTCCATGCTTTTGGAATCATGGACTAGATCTATGACTGCATAGAAGGAGATCATTATTTAGGCTTACATGTAGGCTATTCTAAGCTTTGGTTAATGTTTTATAAACAATAAATAATTACCTTTGATGTTA
Source organism: Torreya grandis (assembly GCA_037957365.1). Lineage (NCBI taxonomy): Eukaryota > Viridiplantae > Streptophyta > Pinopsida > Cupressales > Taxaceae > Torreya > Torreya grandis. The sequence goes on from JARHVA010007039.1 coordinate 31,960, forward strand.
AAAAGATAATATAGGTGGTCCTTCATCATTTTTCTAAGGATAATATTAATTTTTTGCACCAATGCATCCCTCATTCCTAAGATTTGGCCATTTGTGTGCTGAGGACTAAGACACCTTGTAGGTGTGCTTGGGGTTTGGCCTAAGTTAATATGCCCCTAAAAGACCTTAAAACTCACATTAATACCATATATATCATTTTCATTTTTAAAATTCACAATAAGGTCAATAGACTCAATCTTTGACCTTATTACCAATATACCCTTCATGACTATGTTTTATAAATTTTAGGTCTTCCTATAAGTGTACTTGAGCTCCCTTAGTTCATGTGGATGACAATAGGAAACTCCAATTAAGGAATAGTACCTTTAAAGTATACATTTTTACCTCAATCCTTAAATTTTTTCATTATTATCCCAATTGAGATGAAAATTTGCTAAACCCTACTGTAGATGATTCTTCCCAAGCCTGTGTATGCATAGGGGAGGGTGTCTAGGAGGTCTTAACACTAAATTATACCTTTTATCTATAATATTTGACTATTAAAGTATTTTTTATCATTTGGGATGATTTAATTGTCATGGAATAGTCTAAAACTATCCAAATGAAGTGTAAAGTCACTTTTTATCAACATCCTGTGGGTGATCCTTGTCAAAATTCAATATTTTCTTGGATGACTTCAAGGTGTTCAATATTCATATTTCACTTACCTTTTTCCCATAAAAATTTGCATGGAAATTTTATGTAGACAAGGATAATATAAAAAACAACCACGAGCATTGGAAACTCCTATGGTCATGGCATATATTATTCCAAAAAGGCTTAAGGATCTTTGCTTTGGTGATTTAGGGACTATGAGTCCACTATAGTTTGATCATTATTTTGAAATAAAACTCTTCCTTTCATACCATCCTAACCCTCATGACATTAATTTTATGACTCTTGGGTATGATATAATCTCAAACATAAATCCATCATGTTTTTCACCCTTCACAACTTTGTACAAACCTCTTGGAGGTCCTGTATAAGGTGACATTGAGTGACAAGGTAGTGAGCAAGGAAAATATGGAAAATTTTCCTTGAGGGGGTGATAATTTTATATCTCATAAGATAATTCAAAGAAAAAACTTTAAAAACATGAATCTAGGCACACTAAGCACCCCATGGAGTCTCTTCCACAATGAAAAGACATAGGTTATGCATCTATGACTACCAACTTGAGAAACAAGCATACTTTGGGAAGTCTCCTTCAATGTAATTAAGATAAAATGTTTTATATTATTATAACACCATAGATATGGCCTATTACAACCATAAAACATTCCATAAATATCATATAGCTTCATGGATCTCTAAAAATAAGAAATAGATACAAACCCATACCCCTCTTGAATGCAAGTTCATAAAAAGCTATCTGAGTTGTAAGTGATTTTTCATGAAGGAGTATACACCAATATAAGATTTATTGTTATGGATTTGAAGTAAACTTATATTAATATCCACCTTCAATACCATTCTTCTTGACTCCATTTGTATGACCCATAACAAGTGCTTAAATTTGACCTTCTTTGGTTTGCCAAGAGAAAATGAAAGAAAATAAGTTATAAATGAACATTTTATGAAATATATGAAAAAAATGTGGAAATACCCTATTGGGGGGTGAAGAGTCACATCACCCACGTTTTTAGCTACAAGTGAACTCAAAGAGTTTGTACAAGTGCTCAAAGAGGCCTATTTTAAGGGAAAACTACCATTTACTGCTCATGACTAATTATTTAACTAACATATAATATATTATGAAATAATTTTACCTCTTCCAAATTAAGATCCACCTTGGTGACAAATTTGATAACCCCACCATCCATACAAGTCATTTATTATGCTAGAAAAGTGGCCAAAAGGCACTTTTTGCACATGAGACCTAGCAAGTGGCCAAATTATGACTTTAAAACAACTTTAAACCTATAAAAGACCATTTTATGACATTTTAAAAATAAATTTATCCTTTTAATAAGTTTTACCATGGTTGACTAATGTTGACATTGGTTGACAGGCCTAGTACAATGGAAGTGAGCTTCAACAAGGACTAGGGGAAGGATAAGTGAGACATATAAGAAAATTAAAGACCCCATAGGACACATTAAACCTTATTAAAAATTTAAAAATAACATGGGTTAACCCAAATTTGACTATAATCTAAATTTTTTCAACATTCTTGGCAACTCTTAAGGGTAACATGCTTGCTTATGTTAAGGATTAGTAGCCTTATTCTATCTATTGGGCCATGGAGTATCTGTAACACCTACCTAAAAATCAAATAGCTTGAAAAACAAAAAAAACAAAGGAAAACACACACAAAAGACACACTCAAAGTAAACACACATGTGTTTAACTAAAATACTTAGGGAACATAACCAAAGGATGAAAATCAGACACTTATGCTACTATTTACAAAATAGACCTCACAAAGAATAATAGAAGAGATTTAGATGTATCACATTCATAGGGATAAGAAAATATTCTCCATTCATCTTATTCACTTAAAAATATTTTATTTGATTACACTCTCTAATGATGTAAGGGCCACTCCATAAGGTATCAAACTTTGTATGTTTACCTGGTTTTGCTCCATCCTCATCCCATTTCAGAACTAAGTTGCCTTCTTTGAACACTCTTGTACTTTCTCTCTTATAAAAAGACTTGTTCATGATTACTTGGTGGTGTTCCATGGTTTTATGTGCATTGTCCCTTACTTTTTTGTAGCTGAATTAGTTCTATCAATTTGACTTCCTTTGGAGTATTCTCAAGTAGCTCCAACTGATATGCAAGTTCTAGAACATGTAGTTCTTGAGATATGGACAATCTGGCTTCTCTTCCATAAACAAGCACAAAAGGGGAATTTCCAATTGACCTCTTGGGATTAATCCTATCAGCCCATAGGTTTATTTTCAACTTGATATACTATGCCCTTTAATGTCCTTTTGATAATCTTGATGAGTTTCTTATTGGTGGACTCAACCAATCCATTACCTTGAGGGTAATAGTTGGATGAAGTGATCAAGTAAAATCCATTCATATTTTACCAATAAAAGGTCTTAGTATTCATAAAATCAACTACATTATCATAAATGATAGTATAGGGAACTTTAAACCTTGTTATGATGCTTTCATAGAACTCCAAGATAACATTTTTACTTGCCTCTTTCAATACAATAGCCTTCACCCACCTTGTGAAATAATCAGCTATATTCAATATCTATTTGTGTATATCACTTGATGGAGGGTTGATCATACCAATTAAATAAATGCCTCATTACATGAAGGGCTGGTCTACTTGGATAGGACTCAATGGAAGGGCTACAAGCTTTTGTTTGCCTACAAAGAAGGCACACTGAGGACACAACTTAGCCCAATTGTAGAAATCATTGAAAAGGCTAGGCCAATAATAACCATCCCTCATTATCTTTATAGCTATTGTTTTAGGGGAGAAATTACTTCCATCTACACCATTGTTAAACTTTTCCTACAACATACCAAATTGATCATTATTAACACACCTCAATAACACACTATTCACATCTCAGAAGAGAATACCATCTAAAAGACAATAAGGAATGGTTTGAAATCTAAAATAACGTATTTTAGACTTGTTTAAGCCATTAGGACACTCACCATTTTTGAGGAAGCCAATGATGTCTTGTGTCCAACTTTGAATTGGCATGTGGTTAGCTGATTAGGGATGAGCTTAATTGACCAAGACTACTTCCTTTGGCCCTTGAAGATCCGAAGCTAATGTTCATATAACCCCTTCCCTCTCACTAAGTTTGTTACCTTGATATAAACATCATACTCCATTACCTTTGTAATCCATCTAGTTCTATTTTCATTGAGATCTTTACTTAGGAGAAACTCTTTGGTACTATGATGAAAGACCATGACATGCACCTTGTTATTTGAAACCATGTGCCTAAATTTTTTCAATCTTCTTATCATATCTATAACTTGTTTCTCAACAAATGTATACTTGACCTCATAGTCTTCCAATTATTGGATAAATAATGTAATAGGTTGGTATATTTCTTCATCATTCTTTTGCATAAACATAGCTGAGATTGTATCAAGATTAGAAAAGGTATAGATTATGAAATCTTTGGCAAAGTTTGGGTTTAAGAGAGTAGGATATTATGTAATTTATTGTTTGATTTCCTTAGATCTATTCTTACCCTCCTTTTTCCAAGCAAAATATTGGCTCTTCTTGAGCATGGTTGTGATATATTTCACCAAATTTTCAAAACCTAGAATAAACCTTCTTAAAAAGTTTATTTTATCCAAGAAACTTTGTAGTCCTTTCTTGTGTAGAGGAAAAGACAAGATTAAAATGGCCTTAATCCTTTTAGGGTCACTTGACAAACCTTATTTTGAAACAATATGACCTAATAACTTACCTTCATGGATATAAAATATGCACTTCTTTGGATTAAGATATATTGTCTACACTTCCCAAACACTTGCCTTAGATGTTTCATATGATCCTTAACATCTTTTGAGAAAATGGTTATATCATCAAGGTAAATAAGCAATTTCTCATTGATCAACCCTTTAAAATCCATGTCCGTTTCCCTTTAAAGGTAACTCCAACATTAGATAAACCAAAGGGCATCTTTATATAGGAAACGGTTCCCCATTTTATAGTAAAGGCTATCTTAAATTGATCCTCTTCATTCAAAAATATTTGGTTATAAATTGAATAGCCATCAAGAAGTGAAAAACATTGAGAACCTAAAACAACTTACAAAATTTGTTCCATGGAAGGTAGTGGATAATCATCCTTGAGAGACACTCTATTAAGGTCTCTAAAATCCACATAAAGTCTGATCTATCGACTCTTATTTTAGATAGGTACAAGATTAGCTACCCAAGTTGAGTTCTTGATAGGAAAGATAATACTAGACTCAATCAATTTGGTAAGCTCTTTCTTCATGAGTTCCTCTATCTTGGGATTGATAGGCCTTTATATTTGCCTAACTGGTTTAGCTCCAAGTTTTAACTCAATGGTGTGATGAGCTATAATTGGATCAAACCATTTTAGATCCTTTTATTCCCAAGAAAATATATCATAAAACTCTTTACATAATTCAATGAAGGCTTGCCTTTTAGATGGAGAACATATCTTACCAATTTTTAGAAGTTTTTCCTTGAAGATCATGACTCTTTCATAGTTCTCCTCCTTTGTGGACATGCTCACTCTTTCCTTCCTCTTTTGATCATCTTCATTGAAAATAATTCCAAGGTGACCACCCCTTTAGGTATGTTATTTGTCTTTAGTTGAATGACTAGCTTTTCATATTGATTTTGAAGCTTCTTTTGGTTCTTTGAAGAAAATTCTGCCTCATTTTGCAAGAAATTGGAAATGTTTTTATCATTTTAAAACACTTTCCATGACACCTCATTATCTATAATAGACGGTATCAAAATGACCTTGATATGAGATTAACCTTTCTCTTTACTTGTATCATCAACTATGTCAAAGTGTGCTCCTATAATAACCAACCTATCAGCATGGTTATTTAAATCTCTTAGTATAGGTTTTATGTTGAAAGAATCAATATATTTAAGTAGAACCCATACCCTATGATTGTATGACTTAATTAGAGGATTCTTGGTTGTAGCTTGGTTTCTCACTTGGTGTACGACTAATTCAATATCACCATAAACCTTCAAATTCTTTATTCCCTTTTTCTTTTCCCATTGGAGGCCATGAACTAAGCCTTCATATTTTTCTATGTTACAAGTCCAATTGAAATGGAATCTATATGAAGAGTAATATTGATTTTTTGATGGAGAGACTAACATAACACCAGACCCTACACCTACTTTGCTTCTTGATCCATCAAAAAAAAACTCCCATATACCTTCAAGTTCATGATCTTCATTAGTGAGTGAGGGTATAGAAGTATTTTCTTCATGCATACATTACACTCCCAAATTAGTCTCTTCTATGAATGTATATGGATCATGCTCATATGTTTTAGTACCATAATCATAAAAAAAAAGATCAGAAATACCTTCAAGAGGAGAGGATTCTTCACCAATCATGATACATTTTTCCTCTTCATTAATTACATAATTATCACATGAATATGTCTCCACATATGGTTCAATGTGAAAACTTGCCATGGGTTGTGTTATTATGGTTACCTTAGCTCTATATATTTTTATAAAAGTTAGAAAATACCAATCACTAGAAAGGTATCCTCTTATTTTAATCATGAATTCTCTTGACAATCAAATGGTAAAATGAGTTGGAATATCTACCACCATAATATCTTGCATGATGGGGAAACTTGGAAAATCATGAAGAAAATATTTGAATACTCTAACTAATCCCACTATCTTGGTTAGAGTTCCATCAAGCTACAACACACTTTTGAAAGTTGTTTCATATTTTAGACCTAACTTATCTGCAACCACCTTAGGCATGACTGTGGTACTGGCTCCACTATCCATGATGTAATTGTGAACCAATTTATCTCCCATAATGAGTGTGAGGTATAAAGGTGGAGGATTTTCAGATTTGGTAGAATGTTTTAAGACATGACTTGGTGAATCGGTAAGGGATACACCATTGTATCTTAGAGCTTGAGATTCTACATGGATGTTTGCAAGTTATTCTTATAGGAGTTCATTTTGACCAAGCATTTGCAAGACTTTTCAAAGAGATATTCTTGTCTTGGTATTATTCAAATAATAAATAATTTGTATATGGGAAGTATTTACCTTTTCTTACATTATTAAAGGTAGTGAGGAATCTTGAACTTGATTCATTATAGGCTTGACAACTTTGCTCACATTCTAACTTTGATGAGGAGTGTGACTAGTAGGAGGTATTATATTAGGATTCACACTTTGTGGCCTTAGAGAGGCATCACTTGGAGTCACATGTGCTTCTATAACATCTCCCAAAGCTCTTTTTTTGGCTCTTGTTTTATTTTTAATTGATGTACTTTTGATTCAACAAATAGTTATCCTCCCATTGAAAGTTCATACAAATGGTACTTTGGTTACTACCCTCCCCATTAGTATCCCTTTGTATGAGATTTTCCTCTTCTGATGTAAGGCTAGGAGTAGCTCCTTATTTTTTCATGAAGGATTAACAACCTTCTCCACCATCATACATAAATTGACCTTGAGATTGTCCCCATTAATCTAAATGTTCCTCTTCTTGAACCAGGTTAGCATGGATAGGGAAAATAACCCTTGTGGATGGGATGGATTTAGGATTATAGACATTGGGTTTCCTATTGAAACCTTTTGTATTCTATCCTCTTCCTTGGTAATTATATTGGGGTGGAGGTCTATAAGCTTTTGAAGGATAATATTGGGGATTGGGTGGAGAAATTACATATAATTGAGCTTGTTTGAGCTGAGCTTTCAATGACTGAATCATTTGATCTTTGTCTATAACATTATCCACCTTCTTGGGAGTGGTTTTAGGCTTTACATTGGTATTAGTAACTTGTACTATACTTGGATCTTTAACTAAATTATGAGACAACAAAGGCATAAAGACTCTTGAAGATAATTTCCTAATTTGTATCAAACTATTCTCAGCTTTAAGGGATATCTCATATGCCTCTAGTAAAGTAAACCCTCCCATTAATTGAAATATTATTTCCATATTAGTGATAATAGCTTTGAAATAAGTGGGGAAGACAAATGTTGGAGGATGCCTCATAATAGGTGGAAATCTATACCATGTCTTTTGAAAAATTTCATTGAAATCCCCCATAGATTCATTAGGACCTATCATTATCACATTTAGCTAGTGAATTAGTGAAGTATGGTCACTCTTATTATCAAATATGTTCACTATCAACTCTCTAAAGTCATCCCAATTATTAATGCAACCACCCTCCAATGTCTTATACTAGTCAAGTGACCTACCTTTTAGAGGCATGGAAAGTAGTCTAATAACTATGTTAGCTTGAGTGATATTGTGGAAGTTGCAAAAATTTGAAATGTCCCTAATGTGCTAAAATGGGGTAATAATGCATTCTCTATTAAAAATAGGGAGGATTTTGGTAACATTGGGAGGAATAGGGTCATATGTAGGAAGGTTGATTGGATTTTGGGTGTTGAAGGCTAGGAAAGCATGTTAATTAGCCATCTCTTCTTGATCTCCTATCTCCTTAACTTATTCTTCTTCCTAAAAACCTTATTTTTTAGGATCTCCAAATATTAGGAATTGTCCAAGATGTTGTTCTTTAAGAGGAGTTTTATGTAGAGGGTCTTGATTGAAATCTCTAGTAGATGATCCAGTGGAGACCATGAAGTATAATATTGAAACATTAATATACAACCAGAAATTTAGACCTTTTGGAGTCACCAAATGTTGGATTAGAAACATTTTTTCAACCTTGGGCTTATCAAGACCAATATTCACCTTGACATGGAAATAATTAGGACCAGCTTTCCCACCAGGCATGCCATAACTTTAATCATAAAATTTTGTACCCTATGACACTCTATTCAATAACCTACAATTTGATGAAAACTTTAATGAACTCTCAAGTTGTGGGAACTTGTAAGAGATATGAATCTCTAGGATTGAAAGGTTTAACACCCTAAATTCTTCTTTAAGTGCCTATCACCTAATATAATGCTTGTTTATGAATAGAGTTAGAAGCTTTCATAAAATGGAAACTACACTAAAGATGTAATCCACCAAGACATATCCCATAGAATTTTAGACTTCTACTAAGAAACAATGTTTCACAAGACCAATTCTATGCATTGAAGGATCCTAACATAGTGTTTCAATGTGAAGGTAACATACTTGGGATAATCAATAAAATAATTGATATTGGGAAAAATTTCACACCATAGAGATAATTACATACTTGAAGAAGAGCCTAGTACATTAAACACACTTCACATGACCTATTAAGATAAAAAATCTTGTTTAAACATGAAGGATAAAGGGAATAAGAATGATACTATCACTTAGGTCCACTATAAATCACTCACACACTTAGATAAAATTTTCACAACTCAAAATTGAAATTGAATTCAATGTTCTAAGACAAAGTGTAATGTCATATTAGTAGGGATTCACTATACCAACTATCATCTCTTCATACAATAGCCAAAATGCTCAATTTATAAAACTTAGAAGAGAGAAAATAAAATTTTAAGAGGGACAAAGACAAGTGTCCAAAGATGAAAATAAATTACAATGTATGGACGTGAGGTGGGAAAGGATTTATGGAACTAATTTTCATATGATTCCATCCCAAATTAGCTTCTTCTCCAAGTGTGGTATATCATCTCTTCAATCACTCTCTCTTGTGAAACTGCCTTCATCATGGACATTTTTGGGCATTATAAAGTTGGTTATGGACAAGTGTCTCATGTGTGTTGATGAGAGGAAGTTACAAAGGGTAATCCATCTATTTTTGGAGTTTTTATAATCATTTATATTCTCTTACACAAGCACCATCATCACATTGCAACCATAATCACTCTCCCATATACCTTACTTGATAATTAGCACTACCATCTTTCAATTATTACTAACTGATCTATACCAAGGGTCTCATGACACATGGTGGATCACTTCATACACTTGAGACCATCAGACATACCTTACAAGGCCTTCAAACTTAAGTTTACATGCTTTTCACTATGTCACTTGAGATGTCACTTTAGAATGGATGAAGTGAGAGACCTATCAAGGACACTTGTGAGTATTTACAAGCTCTAAAAATGGTATGGAGAGTTTTTTGTCCCAATTTACCCTACCAATTGCTTGGTACCCCATGATCATCTTTAGGACTTGTAAAACATAAGAAAATGTTATATAAACCTACTTTTTTATTGACCTATATGGATTACATACAATATTATTCCATGGGTTTGATACTAATGAAATTTTAAACAATAACTCTTTTATACTCATGGTCAAATTCATTCATTTGGATGCACTTTTAGCTTCATTTCTTACATTGGGTCCTAAAATAGGGTTTTCAAGGCTTTTGAGTGCATTAACCCTTAAAGGATTTTTCATAAATATGGAACATTATAATCTACTAAAAATAACATTTATGGATCCTTAGGGACCCTCTAAATCTACCATAAACACCTCAAGATCCCGTGCATAAGGTCATGAAAGTTCTGAGATTTTTTAGTTGGCATTTGAGTCCTTATGTATTCTGTGAGGTTTGTGAACATTTTCAAGATCAAAATGGATTATTAATGGATATAATTTAAAAAAAGTGGTTAATACACCTATATATATATATTCCAAAAACATTTTTCAACCACTATTATGGCTCCCTTTCAACTAGAACTCTAGAGTGACCCTATTTTGAGATTGGGCCTAGACCTTACCAATAAACCTGTTGGTACCTTTGACTAGAAAAATGAGGTTCTAGAAGTTTTATTTTCATATTATGGGATTTAATTTTTTTTTATTAGTATGATAATAATGTTTCAATCACTTGGTAATCCTAAAAAAGGTCAAAAATTAAAATGACCATCCTTACCAAATCCTTTGCTTACCATTCCTTGCCATGATGACTGCAAGATTTGTAGTGTAGGGTACCATGTTTGCCCTCAAAGATCATATAAAGTTTTTTTTATGTTTTTTTAGGTGTAATATATATTATTAAACCTTAATTTTTTCTTTTATTTCCTCCTGGTCATCAATTTTACCATTTTCCTTAGATCTATCATCTTTATGCATGGAAAAACTACCCCTACATTGAGACAAAATAGAGAGGTTTTGATTTATTTACCTTGGTAAATTGTAAACTTGAGAGTTTATAATTGGTAAAAATTATGTTTTTTAATGATTTTTAGATTATAAATCCAAGGATAGATCACCAAATGCTTCAAATTCCTAAGGCAGACTTTGAACTAATCAGCCTATGAAGGTAGGCAAGGTATAGGTTATACTTTGGAGGTTTTATGGATTGAATTGATTTTTTTTTTGTAATTTATGGATTATTAATTATTATAATTATTTATTATAACCATATTATATCCTATTTTACATTCAAAAACCTTCCATGATTTTGGAATCATGGACTAGGTCTATGACTACCTAGAAGGAGATCACTATTTAGGCTTACTTGTAGGCTATTATGAGATTTGGTTGATGTTTTAAGAACAAAAAAAAATTCCATATAATTTTAAAAATATAATATAGGTGGTACTTCATCATTTTTCTAAGCCTAAGATCAATTTTTTGCACCAATGCATCCCTCATTCCTAAGATTGGGTCATTTGCTTGTTGAGGACTGAGATACCCTGTAGGTGTGCTTGGGGTTTGGCCTAGGTTAATATGTCCCTAAAATACCTTAAAAATCACATTACTAACTTTAATCTCATGTTCATTTTGAAAATTTACAATAAGGTCAATAGACTCAATCTTTCATCTTACTACTAATATACCCTTCATGATTGTGTTTTATAAATTTTAGGTCTGCTTGTAGGTACACTTGAACTCCCTTAGGTCATGTGGTTGACAAGAAGCAGCTCCAATTTATTACTAGTACCTTTAAAGTATCCATTTTCTCCTAAATATTTCAATTTGGTTATTATTATCCCAATTAAGATGAAAACTTGTTAAATCCTATTGTAGATGATTCTTCCCAGGCATGTGTATGCATATGGGAGGGTGATTAGGAGGTATTAACACCAAATTCCACCTTTTATCTATCATCCCAGCTTATGAAAGTATTTTTATCATTTGGGATGGTTTCATTTTGATTTCAAAGTCTATAAATATCCAAATGAAGATCAAAGTCACTTTTTATCAACATCATATAGGTGATCACTGTCAAAATACAATATTTTCTTAGATGAATTCAAGGTGTTCAATCTTCATCTTTGACTTAAATTTTGACCTTAAAAATTGGAATGGGAATTGTATTTAGATATGGATAAAATAAAAAACAACCAATAACATTGGAAACTCCTCTAGTCATGGCATATATTATTTCAAAAAGCCTCAAGGATCTTTGTTTTGGTGATTTAGGGACTGTGAGTCTAATACAGTTTGATCATTATTTTGAAGGAAAAATCTTCCTTATATATCATCATACCCCTCATGACATGAATTCTATGAATCTTGGGTATTCTATAATCTTAAACATTTATTCCATCATGTTTTTCACCCTTCACACCTCTGTACAAACCTCTTAGAGCTCATGTATAAGGTGACTATGAGTGACATAAGGAAAACATGGAAAATTTTCCTTGAGGGGGTGATAATATGATATCTCATAAGACCATTAAATGAAAAAAAATTAAAACAAGAATCCAAGCAGACTAAACATCCCATGAATTCTCTTCCACATTACAAAACATAGGTTATGCATCTATGACTGCCAACATGAGAAACAAGCATACTTTGGGTAGTATCCTTCAAGGGAATTGAAAGATAAGGTTTTGGATGATGACAAAACCATAAATAAGGACTATTCCAACAAAAAAACACTACATCAAGATCATACATCTCCGTGGATCTCTAAAAATAAGAAACATATACAAACCCACACCCCTCTTGAATGCAAGTTCATAAAAAGTTGTCTGAGGTGTAAGTGATTATTCATGAAGGAGAAGCCACAAATATAATATTTATTGTTATGGATGTGAAGTACACCAAGATTACTATCCACCCCCAAGACCATTATTCCTGACTCCCCTTGTCAAGAAAATATCTATTCCATAAAGGGTCTATTAACATTATTTGAGTTTAAAATGCACCCATCCATATAGTGGGTCCCAACCCATGCCAACCATAGGTTGGAAAGTGGAATAGTATATTTGGTTTCTAACTCAAAACATAAAAGTAAATTCCTAATTTAGTTTAAGAATTAGATCTAATGTAGGGAAATAAAACTAGTCAAATTAGCTATGCATTTAAAGTACTCTAATTAAACTATAATAAGATGGAGCATAATAGACTATGACATATAATATAAAGGGTATTATGTAAATAGGAAAATATGTAGGACATTATATCCACTACAAAAATATGTACAAAAGTATACCATTATATATACCGATTGTCTATTGCATACTTTTATTTATGTATAAATATGCATAATAGTAAACCATTACATAGAATGTAAAGGATATTATACATACAATTAATATGAAAGTCATTAGATAGAGTGTAATACGTGGTTTACAAAAATTCACAAACACACACACACACACACACACACACACACACACACACACACACACACACACCCCACACACACACACACACACACACACACACACACACACACACACACACACCCACACACACACACACACACACACACACACACACATCCTTTCCTTATATTAACCATGACTTTATTAGGCACTTCACTTGTAACTTTAGTAAAAAGAGGAATTTTCATTCACAAACTACTATACCAAGTCAAAAATATGTCATGATCCTTAAAATTTTTGTTTCAAATCACCACCAAGACATTGATAACACATATTAAGTATGAAACACACACATAACACCTTCAAATAACCTTTAATTTATTTATATGCTACATAACTACTCGTATAACCTTAATGTAATTGAATCAATATTCAATAATTTACAATCTCCTAGACTAAATGAAAGTGAATAAATATCCTATAAATTTATAACATCTTTCCCTAAAAATTGAAATACTTACACAACTACCAAAGGAAATATCCACACAATAATTTGAAACCATTCCAACTTGTGAAATCAACTTGTATAACATCATGTGTGATTAGTAATTGCATATGAAAAATCTTGTGCAGACTTAACATTACATATATTATTTTAGATTAGAGAAATTTCAAAAAAATATCCTAATTTTTTAAAAACTTTGTATAAGTGAGAATGTATCCAACCTTTACTAGATTGGGTACTCATTCCCATCTATTTCCTACACTAAGATATCTTCTCAGTACTCCTTAACTGAGTGAATGAATCTAAAACCTTTTACTTTGTGTCCATCTTATCTATATGTATATTTGTCTCTTACACCATTTCCCTCACAAAAAAAAATCATATCGATGTATTTTATTAGTATATGAATGAGGATTGTAAAATGTGAAGTGTAATTATTTGGAATTTGTGCATAACATGCTCATGTTATTGCAAGTTAGTTTATTTTGTCCTTTCCTAAAAATTTATAATAGGTTGGAAGACAAATAGACTCTTTTTAGTGTCAAGATCATATTGAAGTTATAAAGTCATAATATATGTAAGTTTCTATATATATTATATTATATGCAATAAGAAATGGTTTCATATTCAAAAGAGATCAATATAGATTTACTGGTTATGGTTACCTATATGGTTTCTTTACTTATTCCTTATCTATGATTCATTATGTACAGTTATGGTTATTTCCTTTCTAAATTATTTTGAATGCTCTAACTATATTTGAAATTACTATTTCTCTGAATTAGCATGATATTATAGGATAATAATGTACCTTAAATATTTTAGTTATTCTTTTCCTTCATATTTATTGGTAATTAGGATTACGACTATGAGTTTATCACACAACTATCCTCATCCTTAGCATGTTCTGATGTTATATTAGGAACCTATGATAACAATGGTGGTGATCATGGAACTTATTTGGAATAAGTTATGCTAATATGTTTATCAGGATAGAGGGATATATAAATATGGATGGACCAGAGAATATATAATTTCACATAGGAAGAGTCAAAGAGGACTAGTTTTATAGTTTAAGATATCATTCAAGAACACATTTATGGTGAAAGATATGAAATCTTCTAGTGTGATTTGCCTATTTTATTAGCTAATTGGTTAGCATGAATAGAGATTAGTATTTCCAACCCAAGATGATATAATTTATAAATTGGATTAAAGAGAAGGTAGACTAATTTCAAAGGATAAAAACTAATTGGATGTGATCAATAAACCACTAGTTTTTTACTACTCTTGATGGATATGTAATTGAATTTGTAGTATAGAGATATATATCTTTTGAAGCTACAATTTTTCATCATAATAATTTTAAGATTTGTTTGTATTGACTACCTAATATTGTGACAATCTTGGTTGTGGAAAAGTCCATGGTACTTACTCTAGCAAATATAAGTAGTTATTTTAGGCATTATGGAGATGTGTGTGACTAGGAAGTGAATGATGAGCAGATAGTGCTTAGACCTAAATCTAGAATGGATATCTTAGAGAATAAGAATCAAGAGAAAATTTTGGATTCATAATGGGAATTAAAATAACAAAATAGATGGAATATGTAAAAATATAATCAAGTAGCTATGAATAAAAGTAGGAGTAGTAGCAAAGTAGCAAAAGAGTGAGTAGGAAATAATGATGAGTGAGAAGAAAGGAATGATAAGCAAAGGATGAGAAGAGATGAGATGAAATATAAGGATGAATTACAATAAAGAGAAAAAAACTAATAAGAATGAGAAAATAATGATGTGTGAAGATGAGGATGGAAATAATGTAGAAGTAGAACATCTAGTAGTTAATTGTAGTTCATAGAAACAAGAAAAGGTATAACAAGAAGAAGAAAATGAATTATTAAGTGGAGAGGTAGGACAAATTCATAGGGAAATTTTAGGTTTAAGCCTTAAGAGGAAATATATTATAGATAAAGATCAGTCACTAGAAAGTTACATGCCCCCAACCTAATATTCCTTATATCAGAAGTAGTTTCCCTCAAGAGGGTCAAATAGGTAGTAATTGGGAAGAACCATCTTTAGAATAGGTTCACAAGTGGGGAAAAAAAATTTACACCACATTGATTCACAAATATTTGAATGTTGTAGATTTAATTAGGAGTGAATGATAAGAAATCAAAAATGTAGGAGATAAGGTTTGTATCAAATAAGAAGTTTACAGTTTCATCATTTTAGCCCACAAGTAATAATTCAAAGATTGTAACCATAAATTATTATAGTTATACATTAAATTATGAAAAATACTAGATCATTATCCAAATACGGCTCATTTTAGAGATTTTATAAATCTAGCATAATATGATGGATCTACAAACCCTAAATAATATTTACTCACCTATCAAATGAAATGATATGCAAAAGGTGTTACTAATGAAGCAATAATGAAGTAAAAATCAATTGGGACATTGAATGGAAGAAATTTAGAATTTATATATCTCAGAGATATTGATTAGGCTTCTCTAAAAAATGTGAAAGAATGGCTTATTGTAGACTTTAGAATTAATAAATGTGTAAATCAGACCATCCATGATCTAAAAGAAATCCAACAAAGGCTAGGAGAGAAAGTATGTGGCTATGATCATTAATTTTTAGATGTCATGATTAGGGTTGAGTTTTCTCTATAGGACAAGAATAAGGATTCATGGTTCATACAAAGACGGAGAACAAGAATCTTGTTTGCAATATCTCAAACTTAGTTTGATACTAAATTAGATGCATGCGATGCTACTATTAAGATGGAATAGATTAAATACAATGGAGAAGCTTCAACATATAACTCCAAGATTGAGAACAAATCAAAATCCTTCATGAAAATAATAAATTAATATCATGAGGGAGATAAACCCAAGTTAGGAATATGGTGTGTAGAAAGTGATAAGGAATGGCATCATTGTAATTATTAACCCAAAGTCAAAATAGAATTCTATGAGATATGCAAGGTACTAGAATATGTAACATTGAAGTTTCATCTATTATACTAATATGTAAATAATCCAAAAAATTTATATTATTTATAAATCCCTAAACCATGATGAGAAGAGTTATATAGATTTACAAGAGTTGAAATCATATATCATAAAGATTTATTTCATAGACACTATGTAGCAGGTGTTTATGATGAAGTGTGTAATACCAAACATATACGTCAATATGATTAGTGCACATCGAATAGGCCCACATTAGATTCTAAACTTTCCACAATACTAGCCTCAAGGTCTAGCTGGATGGACTCCTCATTCATTGGGTTGGACACCACCATCACCATAATATCAATATATAGTGCCTTGGAATCTTGTGATGAATCAATAACAATAGTTTGGTTGGACTTAAATAGTTTCTCAACAATAGTATGGGGGAAATGATAATATTAAATAGTAGAAAAGCTAGAATACCTAACATCATTAGGTTAGATATATAAAAGGTTATAGGGGTGGATATTGGGGTGGTTATGAAGGTAGATAAGAAAATAATTACCAATGACCTTTATTGAAGTGTTATTTATGTGGAGAGTATAGTCATGTGCAACAAATTTTCCTAATGAGACCACAAAGGCAATCATATTTTACATATTATAGAGTGTTATATCAACATGATAAAAAAAATTATATAGTATTAGAAAAGTAGAGAAAGGAAAAGGATGTGAAAAATGTTAATATGGGCAGTTCACAACCTAGGGAGGATGCATTTATGAACACTATCACTAGACATCAACATGCAGAGTAAGGATTACCACCTCTTGAAATTTCATAAAATTAAGGAATTTGAAAGGTCAAGAAAGATAAATACTTGGATCTATCTATTGAAAATGGATTGATGTATGAGGTTGCATAGGTTTTGAAAAACATACATCATCAAGAATCCATTGAATGGGATGATATAACTATAGATGCATAAATGTATGACTAAATTATGCATATAATGAGACAAGATGGATTTGTAACTACCTTAACAAACTTACCAAAACTATTAAGCATACTACGTAATGAATAAATCTATTAGAATATCACAAATTTATTACGTAATCTATTAGAATGTACATAGTGTGGGTAGAAGAAAATAGAGAAGCTGGTATGATATGTAAAAACTAAAAAGACATAGGATGTAGATACATACATGAATATTGAAATCATAGGTTATGAGATACCAAATGCTATTTTTTATTTTTGAAGCATGGTCAACATGATACTAAATTCTATATGGGAAACTATTTTTTGATCGATACTGATCTATGGTCCAGTAACTCTCAGTCTAGAAAATTATGGGAGAGTTGAACCCATTGGTCATCTAGAATATGTTGATATCAAATTCATAGAGCTGAGTCTATGAGGTGATTTTGAGGTCATTGATGAGAATATAGTTAAGACACATTATCTTGCATTTATTAGGAATAAATGGGCATATGATGGTTAGATGACTATAAACACTGTGAATAATTAGCTAGAAGATCATGAAGGGAAAAAATCATAGTAAATCCATTAAAAAAGTTGCATAAACCATACATCATCCTAACATAACCTAATTCTCCTTATGTTTGTCAATAAAATAGCTAGATGAACGTGAATAGTAAGGATAATCTAAAGTCTCTATGAGTAGCTGAATGTACATTTATTTATGGAAATGCTAAAACTTAGTTATAGTATTTACCTACTAAGAAACTAAATACTTATAACCTACTGAAGCCTAAACTAGTGATCACCCAACCATTGATTCTTCAAATTTATATGGAATATTGTAAGTCTATGTCTGTAAAATATTCTATTCATTCTAAAATAGAGTTTTTGTATCCAGTAGAAACCAATGCGTAAGATTATATTGATCCCACTAACGAAGGTACTTTACCATGGGAAATAACTTTATCTATAAGTGGGGATTATAACACACATATTCTAAATTAGGCTCAAGGAGATCATGAGCTAAGACCAATAAGAATGGTATTTGAAAATGAATAATAGTTAAATCAATACTTTATAATAGAGGATATAAATAGGTTTATTTTGAAATTACAAGTCCATGTGTCTACAAATATTCTAAGGGTGAGTGCTTTAAATTATGCATTTAAAGAGGTTCCTATGACATGGTGGATAATTCATAGGGATGATCAACTTTATTAGGATGATGCTTGTGAATTGATGATCAATAGGTTTCAAGTATCATAAATAGTAAAAAATAATCAACCTCTTTTTCAAGAGGGTGAATATCCTAAATTAGACATACATATATGTGTTAAATTATGGAATGTAGAAAGCATAGACTCCAAATATTGGGTTCATATTTTCCACTATACATGAGCTCCCCTTCTATCAGCTTGGTAAATGTATTAAGAGCATATGAGAGAAATAAAGCATTAGGTATAGGTGTAGAGTGATTTCATACAAACATTTGTGTTTGAGGATGAGATTAATTTTATAAATAATGCATTTCTCAAAATAAAAAAATTTATATGTTATGGGTGTGCATAGGTCTTGAGTCTGACTACTGAGTCTTTTGTGTAGCAAAATTCAGCCCACAATCTGAACATAACTCTATAAAGGTACAAATATACCAAGATGGAAGAGTAGTCTATTGTGCAGTCATGTCACATAATATATGATGAGTAAGAAAAAAATATTCTTATATAGATGGTGATATATATCTAGCTAATTTATTTGAACCATAATAGGATGTTGAGTACTAAAATATGTAGTCAGAGATTGTATGAAGGAGGAAAAGCTATGAAATATCAAGATTATAGAAAAGGAAGGATATAGAATGATATGAGATTTAATTTATAAAAAAATGGAACATCTATCAAGAACCACTTAGAAAGCATGTTAGGAATATTATAAGTGAGGAGATTACAAAATTGGTGCACATTGGGGATTACTGGACCATAACAAAAGTCTCAAAATCAATGCAACTTCTAATAGATTACCGGGATGCCTTCCCCATCAATTTTTTTCATAATTTTGATGGGCAGATATGTCATTAGGATAAATTAATATTGAAATAACAGAGTGCACATGGCCTATTAATAAGAAACCATATAAGCTAAATCCTAATATGAAACTTAATAAGACACCATATAAGCTAAATCCTAATATGAAACTTAAAGTTAAGGCTAAGTTGGATAGTTTGAAAGATGTAGAAAAAATTTACATAGTGGAAAAGGTAGATTGGATAAGTTCCATGGTAGTGAAACATAATAAAATAGTAGAAATTAGATTGTGTGGTGACTGCTACATTTTTAATGACACATGTTTAAATGATCCATTTCCTATCCCTTTTATAGATGAATTATTAGAGGAATTCAAAGGACATGAGGTGTATTATTTCACATATGGGTTTAATGGATATCATCAAATACCAATCATAGAGGATGAAAAAGCTAAGACTATTTTTGCTACTAAGTGGGGATATTTTGCATACAAAGTTATGCCTTTTGGAATCAAGAATGCACTAATTATTTTATCTATAGTCATGATGATTGCATTAAAATATTTTATTCATCACTTTATAGAAGTTTACTTGGATGACTAGTATGTTTTATATTTGTTTAAGGATAATTTATCTAAGATGTGATTGATGTTAGAATGATGTAGGGTTCGGTGCATCACATTCAATCTTAAGAAGTGTCACTTTTCCATGCCTTTGTGGTTTAATTGGTCCATGTTGTATATAGTGAAGGATTCTAGTATATTATGCTAAGATTGTAGTTATTTTTAGCATGCCACCACGATTCAGTTATACTAAAGTGTGTTATTTTCTCAAACACAAGATATTATCACAAGACTATCAAAGGGTACATAGGTATTTATTCTTCACTTGAATATTTGTTGTGAAAAGGTACATAGTTTATATGAACTTTAGAATAACAAGTAGAATTTATATATCCAAAATAAAGATTGATTACTACATCAATATTAGTTTTTCTAGATTGGAACAAGCCATTCCATGTGCATGTTAATGCCTTAGGTATCATAGTTGGGGTTGTGCTTGCACATCTAGGAGATGGTGGATTGGATCACCCTATCTACTTCACAAGAAAAAAGTTAATTGATAAAAAAAATTATATGAAAAATAAGAGAGAATAATTAGAAATAATGTTCACACATAACAAGTCCAGGCACTACCTTCTTGCAACCCCATTTGAAGTCTTCATGGATCACCAGGATTTTAGATACCTAGTTAATAAGCCAATGCCTAGAGGATGGATTCATTGATGGTTGATGTTGTTTCAAGAGTTCCAATTTAGAATTAATGTCAACTCAAGAAGAGAGAATGTAGGCCTAGATCATCTCATCCAAATTATAAATGGGGAAGATCCACAAGAAATATAGGAGGATTCTCTAGATGCTTATTTATTTGTTGTATCTTTGATACTATTTTTTATAAGAAATTGCCAATTTCTTGGAATAAGGAGTATTTCCTACACATTATCAAGAATAGGAAAAGAAGTAGTTCATGACTATAGCCTTACCATACATCATAATAAGTATTTTTTTGTATCAATTGGGTAAGGATGAATTTTTATGCAGGGTGGTTTTGGAATGTGAATGTCCTAAGATATTACGTGAAGCATGTTAGGGGGTTGCATGAGGGCATTTACATGGGAAGAAATTGTGAGAAAACTTTTACAAAGTGGGCTTTGGTAGACAATTTTATTTCAAGATGCACATATAGTAGCTCATCACTATTATGTATGTTAGCAAATGGGAAAGCCTAATTAGAGGGATAAAATGCAATTACAATGCTTACTTGTCAAACAACCTTTTGAATAATGGGGAATTGATTTTTTGGGTCCTATTAATCCTTTAAGAAAGTGTAATTGAGCTAGATATATTATTACTATGATTGATTATTTTAATAATTGGGTGGAAGATACTATGACACCTAATTTTAGTGCTAAGGATGCTATGAAATTCCTATATGAAAATTGTTTTACATGATTTGGTTGTCCCAATAATTTGGTGAGTAATCACTTAATAATTTATGATCTCATATCATAATAGAAACACATACCATCCTAAGGCTAATGGACAGGATGAAGCCTCTCATAAAATATTGGGAAAAATGCTTACCAAAATCTATGATGTGAAAAGGGATGATTGGGAGGATAATATTTATATGATCTTATGGGCTTATAGAACACATTATAAGAGTTATATAGTTTTTACTCTATTTTAGTTGGTATATGAGTTGGAATTAGTCATGCCCATGGAGTAATTGGTACCAAGTCTATAAATTTCACTTATTATGCAACTCAGTGATCATGAATCTATCACAAACAAAATTTTGGATCTAATCCTAGAATCTAATCTAGACATAATAAAATATAATCCTTGGATGCCTTTCTAAACTATATTTAGTGAAAAAAATATAAATAAAACTCATTGAGCACCTAATTCACATTTCACACTTACAATAATTCAAATAGTTAAGATTAAAGAAGAGTGTTCTACTTTTTAAAGTACAAAGAGTTGATGATCTGTACTTCATATATTATTTTTCACTAGAAGAATTATTTAGTGGATCAAATAGAGTGATCATAACTTATAATGCCTCTATCTAAAGCATAAAAAGAAGAAATAGGCATCAGTCTTGCACTTTGACAAAAAATTTCCATGTTATTGAATCTAATCTAGACATAATAAAATATAACCATTATTAATTAAGATAATTTCCATCAATGGTGGGAGGAAATCCTTAATCTCATCAAAACACATCTTCGAGTCCCACTTGACATCATGCAGTACTTGGGAAAACATTTAGTTGTTACCAAACTATCAAAAGAAATCACAATTTGTATTCATGAGTTACCAATTTCATTATTTTTCTCTCTACTATATTTCATCAACATGGCCATGATAAAGTTTTAGATAGATAAAAAATTCTTATGCCTCTTAGAAAGCCATACCACTATAGACAATACCCCCTAGTGTAATAGTTTTAGTAGAGTAACTAGTTGAGGCCACTACATTACAACCACAAAAGGGAAAGTGAAATGCCCCAACCAAATAATATCCCTCTCTTACATAAAGGTAGAAGGTACATAGTACTATTAATTGGTTCAATTATTTGAAGGCTATTTGGATTGTGATTAGTTATGACTTGACACAAATGGGAACCAATGAGTAAGAAGTTTACTAGGTCATGATGGAATACATGGTTGGTGACTTATATGAAAATTTAGATGAAAAATAATTCTTTTTATAGATAGTTATTCTCAAAACTCAAGTGTAAAATAAGGTGCCAAAAATAATTTGGTTTGAAATCCCACCTTGTCTTTCCTTGATTATAGTGGATACTATGGGATAAGATTCCAATCACATAAAGATAACTGTCAAGTTATTTTAAGTGTGATTGTCTACAACTTATGATACTCTAGACTCTTTTAAAACTTTATTTTATATCCCTCCAAAATAAATTATTTGATGAAGGAGAACTTGGTGAGAGAATCGAGTGTCCCCTACTCTAGAGGAAAAAGTCATAATGTTCATATTTCAAGCTGAGCCCTCTACACAATAGTTAAAACAATATCCTACTAAAATCCCACCACCATACAAGTGAAGATTGGTCACCCTAGGCAAGAAAAAGTCATATTTTTACAATGACACTCTGTGACAAAATAATACACTATCAATTGAGGAGGACCCATTCACAGATACTAAGGAATTGGTAGTAGACCAACTAATAGTAGAGGAATAGTAGGTCACATGATAAGAAGTAGTGAGCACCACAAAATGACATGTAAAATAGGATCAAATGAAATGATAGAAAGAGAAGTCACAATATCAAGAATAAGCTAAGTGATAAAATCAAGTTGAAGCCCAAACATAGGCCAAATAAGTTGAAGCTAAAAGAAAGGTCAATGACAAAGGATTTTTGTAGGAAATCTAATGATGATGCACATAAGGCATAATAAGTTTTGGATGTGGAAAAATAAACTGAGGTAAAAGAGGCTTAGAAATAAAAATAAGATACAAATGTTAAATCTCAGCATAAGTAAACTTAAGTTAATGTGACTATTGCTAAAAAATGAGTTGATGAAGCTACACAAAGCTAAAAATAAGAAGATGCTAAAGTACTTAGATAGAAATAAGACTAAGATTAGGAGGATAAAGAGGAACAATAATTAAAAATCAAGGCATAGGCACAATATGAAGCACATGTAAAATCCAAAATGGAACAAGAAAATGTTACTATTCTCAATGTGCAGATGACTAAAAGGAAGAAGAATAGAAGAAACAAGTACAAGAGGGAAAAAAGGAGGATAAGGTGTAGCAAAATTAGTTGGAGGAACCAAAAGATAATGCATAAGAGGATGTTTTATAATAAGCACCACAAGAATAAAATGCACCATAGAATGACTCTATCACCCAAGGGGTGCATTCTCAGTAGTCTACATTTCCTTTCAAATGAGTATGGCTATGGGATGTTCCAAAGATAGTTAAAAGGTGAACTATTTTCTCTTCTAATTTCAAACATGCTACATACTAACCCAATAGTAATAGTGACTACCTTGGCCATGATCCCACTAAGGTAGGAAGTATCCTTCGATGTTTCTCACTTATCACTATCAAAATAATTACAGGGTGTTATTACTTTTCAATAATCAATTGCACAAAATTCCAGATCATTAGAGTAGGAGGATGACCAATTCAAAATAGATAAAATTGAGCTCTAAGGTCACTTACAAGAAGATGAGAATATCATTCAAGAAATCTATCTAGAATTTTTCACATGAGTCATTAGTGATCAAGTAATGTCTAACTAACATAGGTTGAAAATACTCAATTTTTAACTGATAATAGACTGGTACACTACAAAAAAGTTATGGGAACTCAATTACTTATGGTAAGGCATAAAAGTATAATTTGAGACAATCATCACTCTATTGGAATAATATCATAAAATTCTTGAGGTTGCTATGGTACAAGCATAATATGTTGTGAAAAACATATTGGAATAAAAATAACAACTAGATGTAGTGTTGGCTCATTCAAGCTCAGATTTCACCAAGGCTACTACTAATAAAGAAATAATGGTGAGTCATATAACAATAATGGAGGATTTGGACATTTATTTTAAATAATATTCAAATTCTAGAGATAATGTGAGGGACAATCTCTTAGATTGGCATAGCTAGATTATGCAAAATTATTTTGTAGGACTTTAGGCACAACAACACACTAACAAAATAGAGTAGTTTAGTAGAGAGATTAAAAAATGGGTTGTAAACACTAAGGAATCCATGAGCATCACTGAAAATGTTGATATCTCATAAATCATAGGCTATCAAACCCTATTTTACACATTATAGAGGTTAATATAAGAAGTCATGCTAGATTAGAATGCCTACAAGACATATTTGTCACCATTGACTAGCTCCATTTCATATATCATCAACATTATTGCCTACATACTACTATCAAAACTTTATCATATCATCTCCCAATGCAAGTTTGCACAAATTCAACCTAAGGATACATCTGTGTTGGCTCCATCTTCATCCATGCCACCTCCATCTGGTTAGGTACTATGTAGTGCATATTTTTGAAATTTTGGATGCCATTTTCATTGAGGAAGACTCATTTTGATAAGTGGGGCCAAGATGTTTAAAATCTCACAAAGGGTGGCCACCTTGTTATATTAGACTATTAAAAACCCATAAAGGGATATAGGTTGGTATGCTACTTAGTTGAAAACCCAAAAGGGCGGCTAAGTAGTGTTTAAAATGTGAAAACTAGAAATGATGCCTTGAGTGATTACTACAAATTTTATTGGGTCCAACCACTTATTTCAAGTTCTTATGATTAGATCAAGCCAAAGCTCCTTATGACATCATCTCAAGATGAGACAATAGTTTAAGTTTAGGAAATTGTTAGTATAAGAATAAAACACTGTAAAACTATGAAATGTAATTGTTTTTCATCTATGCTTAAAGTACTCGTGTTGTTTAAAGTTAGTTTATTTTGTCCTTTGTTTAATAATTTGTAATAGGTTAGAATACAAAGAGACTCATTTTGTCACCAAAATATAATAGAATTTAGAAATCCATAATATATATAATCATTTATAAATATGCTATTATTTGTAATAATAAAGGGTTTCGTATTTAGAAGAGATCAATATAGATTTACTAGTTATGGTTACCTATATGGTTTATATATTTGTTCCTTGTATATGATTCAATATGTATGGTTATGGTTATTTACTTTATAAATCATTTTGAATGATCTAACTATAGTTGAAATTACTATTTATCCTAATTAGCATGATATTGTAGGATAATAATTTACCTTAACTATTCTATTTTTTCTTTTCCTTCAAATTCCTTTGTAATTAGGCTCGATAATATGAGTTTATTGCACAACTATCCTCATCCTTAGCATGTTATGATGTTATATCAAGAACCTCTACTAGTATGTTTCATTTGAGAATGATACTTAGGGTTATTTTATAGATAGATTATGATTTGAGTATCACAATTTTTATTTATAGTCTTTTATGTTAAATTGATAGTAGAACATAATCTCTGAAGCCACACTACTTCCTTGATTGCATGAAAAGCTACAAGGTTTTCAGATTCAAAGGTAGATACCATATTGCTAACCTACTATTTTATCATCAAATTACATATCAACCAAATAAGTTGAACACATACCCACTAGTAGATCTATGGAAATCAAGATCTACAAACTAATCATAATCTATAAAGCCCTATAAATCTAAAATTTTATTTTCAATACAATACTCCTAATATAAATCACATAGTTAGATTTTCCACATTGGTACTTTAATATACTCTTCACTACCTTTAACTCTCCTTTCTCATATTGGATATGAATCTTCTGACTACTCCCACTACATGCACAACCTCAGGTCTTTATATAACATTACATACATCAAGCTTCCCACCAAATTGGCATATAAAAATTAATTCATTTTATTGAGATTAATATATGTATTTTGAAATTATGTAGTTGATAGTTTATAAACCACTAAAAATAGGTTTTACATAAGTTTTAAGTCCTATATCTTGAACCCTTAAAATACCATTTCAACATACTTTCTATGGTCTATCCAAAGCTTCCTTCCAACATGATCTCATCTGATTTACATATATAAGTTGAATCTTGAAAAATAAATATTTTTCATGTTTAATTATCTATATAGTTGATAATTTACCTAATTTATCATGCAACTATCATTTATGATTAGTAGTATGCCTTCCACATAGATGACTATGATGAAAATTATCGACCCCTCCTTTGTAGTAGGCACAAGGATCAACATTATTGATTGTAAGCCCAAGTATAACCACATAAATTTCAAACTTATGATTACAAATTTAGGGTGATTAATCAAATCCATATAAGGATATTTTCATCCTTAATACCAAATCTCCTTTTCCTTTTACCTTGAATATATATTTATTCTTAAATATTTCCATCCATAAGTGTTATATTAAAATCCATATGATCTATCTCAAGATAAAATGTAGTATAAATATCTAAAATAAAAATAATTTAAGTCAGTTTAAAAATAATAGATAAAATTTCACCAAATTTAATTCCCTCTAATTGTGAGAATAAAATTGCCACTAGGTGAGCCTTTTACTTCTCTAGTTTCCGTTAAAAATTTTGTTTCTAAAAAACCCACTTGTAATGGACATGTTTTTATCCAAGGGGTAGCTTCATCGAGTACCAAGTCTCATTTTTTTAAAATATAATAAATTTCATCCCTCATTAAATTATTTTAAGACTTTTTATTTATCTAACAAAGAGATTCATTCATTGTTTTTAGGCCTTCACTATTAGTTACTAGTAGTATGAATGAAAAATGAAGATATGGTATGTTATACATTTCAATAATTATTCCCACCCATATAGATATAATTATAATTAGATTCATATTATCCTCATCTTATTACTTTTTTGACTATTCATCTTTCACACCATACTCAAATATAGGGTCTTCAACATCTACATCCACATGAACATTTTTTACATTCTTTTGGCCACTTCTTTTGTTCTTCCTACACATGAACCTTACGTGCCTTCTTGAAGACTAAATTATAGTTATAGGACACCTTATTAGTCTAAGGGTTCCATATATTATATCTTTTGACACCAATCCCGTACCTCATAAAGATACACTTTGATAATGTTATGTCAAGTTTTGATAGTTTCTCCTTTAGGATGTGAGAATAAGCTTTGAAACAAAAAGTACATACGTGTCACAAGCATAGATTATTACCATTACATGTTTATTGAAAATTCATTTCAAACAACACTTATGTAGGTGAAATATTGAAAAGGCAAAAAATAATATCCATTACTTCACACCAAATTTTTTAATCCAAATGTGCACCATTTAAGATACTCCAAGCCTTGTCCATAAACATCCTATTAACCCATTTTGAATCTCCATTATTCTATGGGGTGTAATTTTTTTTATTCCTTTGAATATATATATGCATGTAAAATTCATCAAAAATATTTGGAGTGATAACCACCCCTACTTTCCATGTGCAATACTTTTATCCACTTATCTATATGTTTATTCACAAGGGATTTAAATTATTTATAGTAGTTCATGACTATATATTTATTTAGGAGAAATTAAATTCAATTCTTGTAAGAATATTCATCAACAAAAAAACATAGAATACATGAATGTCGAGTTATGTGACCTCTATTGGTCCAAACACATTATTTTGGATCACCTAGAAGATTTTTCTTTCCTACATAACATTCATAATGAATTTCAACTGAATCTACTTGTTTTATATGTAGTGTTCATTAATTTCAAATTTGAATTCTAAGGGAAAATTATCCATCCATCTCACCATATACTTAGTCTATAACATGCTTATCAATTTACCACCAATGTGACCTATCCATTTATGGCATAACATTCTTTCCTCTAACAAAAAAATAATATACAAATTCCTAATTTAACCTTGGGCTTAGGAATAATAGAATCTATATTATAGATTCATCAAAATTAAATATAATAACTATTCACACACCTTAAAATCATCATGGATTTGATAACCATTATAAACCTATCTCTGTTGAATGAGACCTATACAATCGAATTATTCATCTTGCTGAAAATAAATATATTCCTCGCAATATTTTAAATATGAAAAAAAACTAGGATATTATTCATTTTCCCATATATAAATCTTATATTCACCCTTGCTATAACTATAACTTTATATATTGAGATGTCCTCTAGAAAGGCATCAATAAAATCATATTTTTCAAATTCTAACAACCACTCCCTCATATAAGTCATATGATAGGAGGATCCATATTTGATTAGGCATACATGATTTAATGAATGAAATATTTGGGATGGTATATATATATATATATATATATATATATATATATATATATATATATATATATATATATTCGTATCCATTAGTGAATATATTCTCATTCAAGGATTGTGAATTATTAAATGGTTTTACCTTTTCCACCTTTTTATTGTATGGTTTTTCTTGAAGTTTCATCTCTTATCACATTTCTAACACTTCTTCAAAGACCTATTTAGAATCTTAGATGTTCCTCTAGACTTTGAGTGCTTATACCTAGTTTTTAGGTTACC
This sequence comes from Torreya grandis, assembly GCA_037957365.1. Lineage (NCBI taxonomy): Eukaryota > Viridiplantae > Streptophyta > Pinopsida > Cupressales > Taxaceae > Torreya > Torreya grandis. The sequence continues at coordinate 61,297 of JARHVA010007039.1, forward strand.
TCTTTTATATGAGTGACCATTCATAGTAAAACTTGTAAAAATCTCACAACTAAGCTCTAGTACTAAATGTTGGGAATAAAATCATGCATAGAAAAAAATATATGAGAGTTATCCTATGAAAATATAGTAAGAATAAGGATAATTAAAAAACTCACAGACATAAATTTCACCAGGTAAATCCCTTTCACATAAACAAATTGAACACACTAACCTTATTGATTATAACATAAACTAGATTATACTTTAATTATAAACCAAGATTAAAATTTTTGTGGCTCTCATAAAATTATTTAATATATATTATAATGAAAACACTTAACCATGTGTATTAAAAATTAAAAAAAATTGTTACATGTATGCTACACAACATATGATTCACTCTAATTACATACCCTTTATTTAGAAGAATTATTATTTTATAAGGAGCTTTTATTTTAACATCTGCACATAAGAAGAATTTTCATTCACCAACTATTATGTTAGGTAAGCATCATTTAATTACCCTCAAGAGGTCCATGTCAAAGCACCCATAATAAATTTTTAACACTTATTCATTCTGAAAAATAAAGTAGACTAGTGTATGGAAAGCATTCAAATAATATTTCATGGTTATGCATGTTTCATAACTCTTTACAAAATTTTAATGTATCTCAATCGATGTGAAACACTTGAAAATATCCCAAGAGTTAAATTAAACTAATCCAAGTATCCTACACATATCAACCATCATTTGTACTTGTTGAAAACATTGTACAATTACCAAAGGCAATCTCCATACAAGATTTTACAACCATTCCAACTTGTACAATCAACCTGAATAACATCCTATGAAACTAGTACTTAGATTAAAAATATTTAAACTATCTTGTAAACACTTAAAAACACACAAATTCAAGAAAGTTTAATACATTTACAAAAAAATCCTCATATAGTTCCACTTAAACCAAGGAGGAAATTGATGTGTCAAAAAGTCAACCCAATGCAAGTATCACTATCTCTAAACTTTAAAAAAAAATTATATACACAAACTAGAGTAGTATGTTGTCTTCTCTCCATAATTATTTTTAATTATTTTATATTTTAATTCCAATATATCCTGATTTAGATACCTCATAGTTACAACCCTTAGTTTAGATAACTCTTAATTACTACCTATTGGAATTAATCTCATTAGTTTACCTCTTTTACATCTTGGATATATTTATATTTGTTCATTACTTCCTTGAATAGTCCTCCTAATTATATCTTTGATCACCTTCTTACAAATAACTCTTTATTATAGCATCCACTCAATTGTTTGGCTTAGATGATTGTATGTATGTTGAAACTAGTATGGTATTTTTAATTTTCCTACATTAGAGGACATTTATATTACCAACCTGATTCACCATACATTTAGTATTATTTCATCCAATTCTTTAATTTATATAGTTAAAATGAAAAAATCCCCATGAATTAGGATACTCAGGAACATCCACTGTGTTTACAAGTTTGATGGAGTATTCTAATTCCTAATCCTCATATTGAAGTCCTTCCTCCTATTTCTCACTATGTACTCCCTCATCACTCTATCCTTTTTTTATTCTTTTTCCTCTTTTTCTTATTATTTTTCTTCCTTATTTTCTTATTCTTCCTCTTCTTCTCTATGCACATCCATCTCCATGCCAAACCCTATCGATCATATAAGAATTTTATATTCATTTTCCTACTATGAAATGTCCTCCTATTTTTTATATTTTCCCTCTTCTTATTTACCCTCTTACATTATTTACAACACAAAATTCTTATATATGTTTTCATTTTTAATAGTGTTGGTGAATTATTTATTTCATTTGTGAATTTCAATAATTCCCTCTTTACTTTTGAAGTCTTATCCTAACTAATCTTCATTTTAGGTGACATTTTGTCTTCAAATTTCTTTGTAGTATCCTTTTCCTCTTTAATCCGCTTGGGTTTCATTTGACACATTTATTTTACATAGTATCCACTTCAAGCTCATCCTTTTTTATATTAACTCTACATAAAGTTGTGATTCATTAGTTTGAGTATCTCAATTAGTGATGATATCATAGGATAAACATCCTCACTACATTAATCTAACATACATCCTAAATAAAACACAATTGAATAGAACACCTATAATTTCTAACATAGATAATGACATGTAACTCAATTTATATTAATTCATAGGCACAAAATACAAGTGCATATATCTATATACAATTTCATATTAGGATATTAGATGAGAACCCCTAAATTCACTACTAAAACAGAATACACTATTGCATTCAATGTGTCAAAAGAAACAACTCTTATTTGTGATTATTAGTCTCTATTTTGTTCCTATGGGATGTTGTGAGGTATTTTCCATGTAATAATTGATTTATGTGTATATTTTATGCCAACATATTACTAAAGGATTACATATTTTACCTTTTATGTAAAATAATTTAATAAACAATTTTGTCAACATCATACCTAGATTTAAACTTTATCTCATCCTCAAGACAATGAAAATGAATAATCCCACAATATTAGGAGCTCTTATCCTTATGTAAAATTTTTTGATACTTGGAAATAAAATTCATCTCAAAATATGTACACTGTTTTAGATACTAAATTTTATATTGTGATTTTTTATAAAAAATATTCTCTCTAATAAATTTGGCAATGTCATTTGATGGGGGCTGATGCACTGACTATCGATGGAATTGTAATTTTTTTCCATATTTACAATCACTTGTTCTAATTTTTATATGTTTTGGTTAATTAGAATATCATATTCATCAAGATATATTATGATTTGAGCCCTTTGTACTTACTTTTAATGGTATTACTATTGATATCCTAGGTATAAAATTCATTTTCTCTCCATGCCAGTAGAATCTTTAGTGATGTCATATGTTTTTGAGGCTTGACCAAGTTCATCATCAAGGCCATCTATAACTTTATTTTATTTTTGTGTTGTATTTAGACACCTAATAGTCTATGGAAATTATATTGTTTAATTTTTAATTATTTTATGAAGTGAATAAATCCATGTCTTGATATTTTTCCATTATTTTTTTAGAACTTATATTCTTCAATAACATATTCACTAATTGTCTCATTTTTTAGCTTTGAGAGTTTTTGATGTTGAATGAAGTTATGGAATAATTCATGAAGGTATCATTCAATTAGTGATTATAGGTCTATGTTAAATAATGGTCATGATTTGGATATGCTCTGGATGGTTTTCTATGTTACCTCATCCAACACCACATGTTTCTCCATCTATTCTTAATTGACACTATCCTAAATAATAGTGCCCAATTTTTTTTTTTTGAATTGGAGATAACTAATATAAGTTTATTATTGTTCCTTATCAGTTGGATTATACCATTCCTCTTTCCAATTAGAGTTTGCATGTCTTTTGTCATTTTAAAAATATGTCTTTAATTCATGTAAATGAATCATGTTGGGTGAGAACTTGATTAGTCAAGGTGGATTATGAGGTGGATGTTAGGGAAAATTGGTGTGGGGATTGGAAGGTGAATTTTGGGAGCTAGGAATAGGGTGTTGGGATGATACATGTTGGATTACCAAACTATTTTATTTGGCTTCCATTGTAACTGGCCATTTTTTATTTTTTTTGGATTTTATCGCTACTCTCTTTTATTGTGCTTCTATTTTTTATTTATCCAATTTATCTTTCTCAGATTTTT